>MU376504.1:0-13275 GCA_022495205.1 Hypoxylon sp. FL1150
TTTAAAATAATAAATAAATATATAATTATTTATAAAAATAATAAATTTAATTATTTTTATTAATTTTAAATTATTTAAATTTTTAATAATTATTTAAATAAATAAAAAATAATATAAAATTTAAAATTTTATTAATTTAATTTAAATTAAAAAAGTAAAATTTATAAAAAAAATAAATTAAAAATCTAATTAATTAAAAAACTATATAATTAAAAAAATACATTTTACAATTCTAATTTAAATTTCTAAGATAATTCTTAGGGATTTTTTTTGGCGGGCATAAGCGTTTGGATCCATATTCCTAGCTTTTAGTATGCCATTAGTAGTCTAATATGTAACGGGGCCACCCAATGCAAGCCCCTGTTACCCCCCCTATTTTGATTGATTCCAACGCTCTCGGACCTCCCAGGCCGCTAAGCGCTAAGCTGCAAGCAGTGCTAGCTGCAAGAGCTCACCTGCCTGCCTGCTCGCGTCCGCCAAACATCTGCATGGCTTGCAGCTACGCCCCACACTCAACGACGGCTGGTTATCTCGTAGGTACCTTGCAGGGTCTGGAACACTTTGATTCCTCCATTCGCTCGTTCTCTCTTTCCATCTTGCCATAATCGCCATCCTGAAGTTCAAGGTTTAAGACGTCCACTCGTTCAGTTCGTTCTCCTCACTCCCTACTCACTACCTCCCATCGTAGTGGTAGTGCCTATTTGTATGCACTTTACACAACATTTACCCAGGTAGTATACATTAGGGTAATTGTCTTTCTCTTCAGTCCTATTCAATTCGCTCTTTCATTTGGACGACCGACGACCAACCACGCCCTTCAGTCAAAAACATCAATCCATCTCCATATCCAAAAGTGTTCATCCCAAGCGGCGCCCCGAAGCTAAAGCCCTAGCCAAACGTGCATATCACAAGTCAACACAGCAATCACCACATACGAGGTGGAGTGTGTTGCAAGAGCAAACCTTAACCAAGGTGTCTTACAGCTACGCAAACCCGTAAATCTTGAGCTGGCTCCTGACCAAGTGCCGCCTCCCTCTTGTCTCTAGTACGTTGCTTTGGCGCTTACATTGACCTGTATTCGAACCCCGTTTGGTAGTATTAACAGCTACTCTCAGTATACTACTTTCCGTGACGAACGCAATCATTACTACAAAGTACCTTACTTCACACCTCCGTCCTGTACCTTATCCTCTCAATAAGCCGGGTCCTGCCAAGAACGGCTACGCATATATCTAAGCGTTTTGTCACTTTCGATACCGCTGGTACGCCTCGACTGCCATATCTGCATCATCAAGCGATGTCTTCTACAGTAGATGAGAAGGCTTCCAAGCCTGGCCAATTGACCGTCTCTACTCAACTTCTTACGCCTACCCACAGCCACGAACGAAGCCCGGTACAGAGCATGGAAATTCGCCGAAACTCCAGCGTGTCGACGCCCTACTCCACATCCGCTCCCAATGGATTCGACACTGATGTCGAAGCTATGATGCCGGTCAAGTCCTCCGAATATCTTAACAAGACTTCGTCAACCGGTAACAACAAACCCAAATCAGACTGCCAAGTCTGGCCCGGTCAGGACCATTGGCGACGAAAGGCACGAGCTGCCAAGATTAACAACAGATCTTGCCAGTGCATGGCTCGCCTCAGCAAACGGAACAGAATTATTGTCAAAATCCTCATCGTGTTCCTAATTGTCGGCATTGCTGTTGGTGTCGGCTTTGGTATCAGCAAGCCACTGGGAGCAGGCATTTGGCAGCCCAGCAACAATTGATTGCCCACGCCCACTCTTACAGACACAATGAGACCAATGCCTCTTATGACGGATGGCAACCAGCCGCGGTACCTCGCCGTTGCGCGGCACAGGTGGAGCGGACGATCAGGACAAGGAAGACCACGATTTACTTCCCTTTACTCTAACAATATCACCTGGGAGTCTCTTGCTAGAAATTGGTTTCGCACATGCTCGGCGTTCATCCATTCTAGAATAGCGCCCACAGACCATCTACGTTTTCTTCAATTGTCCATACTCTTCGGAAGTCTTGTCGATACCCACATGGACTCCTTTTCATGTATAAATTCACTTTTCACACAAATCAGGTCATTGGCGAACGGAACTTAGTTAGACTGCGGGATGCAGAGGCGTTAGGAGTATATACGGACTACGGACAATTGCATGTTACACGGAGGTTTCGATCTTTGTGTAAAGTCGACCCTGGAACTTCAGTATAGCATTGTAGCCGATTGGAAGGGCAATGCCAACATTATATGCATGTCACGAGACAGTCACTACGAGCAGTCGCTCATACGTGCGACGGCCATCATCTTTGCGTGTTGCATTCGTGTTCCAAGATTATGTCTACAATATGAAGAGGACATAGGCTTGGTAGTCTTGCCACTTTCCTGTGATAAACCTGGGTTGATATCGCAATCGACGAGAATGCCTTCGCTATTAGCATCGTCCTGTTTATTAGGTCCCTGAGCATTAATGCCAATGCCAGTACTAAATCGAAGTCCCAGGGATTACGCTTGTCGAAACGGTCTCAAGAGAAACGCAGTCTATTAATCTACATTCATGATGAAATATAATTAGATAATATATTTGCATTCTGTGATACTCATCAGAACGGTACGTTTTCAAAATCCTGCGAGGGTCTCCTACTGCTAGATTCACTATTCCCATCCCCCGACACGGCAATGCCGCATATGAAATTCCCACTTCTGCGTCCTTTGTACTGGTCGGCCCATTGGTCCTTCGACGGCGGGGCTGGGGGTATCGAAACTGCCCGAGATTCGTATGGATCTGAGTATTTCCACCTGGGAAAGCTTGGCCGCGATGGATTGGCCATCTCAATGTCGTTTCCCCGCTTAGTCGCCGTCTTCTGACAGGAGGAATAGACTGCGACGGCAACGAAGGCGACGGGTATAAGACCAAGCACGATATACATAAATGTCCAGTTGCTGTCGTTGTGAAAGGGTGTTTTCTCCGGTGCCATAATCGAGCTGGAGAAAGGGTTAAATTACCGCCTGTCGGCATATACCTAGCTAACGAGAGCAATGTGATCGAGTGGCCTTGCCGGCTTGTTCGCTCGAAACCAACCCGAGATTGGGATATGGATGCTCGAAAGTTTGTAGAGAAGATGGAATAGGTACAACCACATGCGCACGAAGGCTACGACGGTGCGACGAAGAATACCTAAGTTCCTTATAGGGACTGACATTTTGGTATAAAAGACTTGGTAATAAGGGCCTCATGTATCAGTTTAAAAGGGCTTTGTTCTCATATATCGTTGATGTTATCATTGTTTTGTTGATAAGTGTGGAAGCTTTGTTGGCGTACAATGCGTCTACTGCTGTCTTGATCAACCCGAAATTGCAAGAGAGTGCCATCTAAGAAACGGTGCATAGCGTCCTGAACAGGTGATAGATGAGAACGGTAGACGAACTTGAAGAGGTACAAGCTGGGTGCGATAATCGTAAATTATACATGACCTCCGGACTGAACATGCCAATAAAATAGGCCTTACCATCCGATTGGTAGTCATGAATTTGAAAGGAATATCATCTAATCCAGTGCATTGCTATACGAAAGGTATATATATGAAGCAATATCAGCGTACTCAGTCCCCCAGTCATCAAAAGTTCTATGGGTTGTCATCACGTTTTGTTTAAGTGGCGGTGATTGTCTGACAGCTGGTTCATTCGCTAGGGCCTCCCCTTTCTCAGTCACGTTTCGCCATCCGATTTGGTTGCCGGCTCGGAATCGACCTTCTTTCCATCCCGCACCGTTGTACTATCCTCTGCCTCTGGGTCGGCTGGCCCCTGGTGTTTGTTCTGTTTGACGCTTCGCCGTTTCATCGCAGCCGTGCCTAGCATTGCGAGGCACACGAGACACGTTCTACGAATGAAGACTTCGCGTAAGGATTCATCATATACTGCCAGGACGTATCCAAGCAGGTAGGATGGGGGATGAGCTTACGGTAGTGGCACCGTTAGTTTCAATCAAAGAAGGTTGGAACTTGGGGAGGATTGACAGCCGGTTAAGCAGTTGGATGTCCAGCACATTCTGACCGACGGAAAGGTCGTCAGTGCTTGATATCATTGTTATGATTTCATGTAGCTGTACATACCCGTAAAGACTATCCATTTCCCGGTACCGGTGCCGAGCTGCAGCATCGTCAGCAGCCCAGCGCCTATAAACATGGCGACGAGCATGGTGGGAGCATAATGTCAAAAATTGACACGAATATGCCGTTGGAGACGGACGCAACGACAACAGAAAGCGTATTGTAATGGGAAGGAGACGAGTGCCCGAGTCCACCGCCGAGACCCTCTTGATGGCTTGGAACCACATTGGCGAAAAGTATACTGTCAGGTAGTCGCCCAGGTACGTGCCAATATAGAACTTTAGTCCTCACCCTCGGGCCTCAGACCGAATAGATGCGTACCGGGCCGTACCTCAGATGGGTGGGTATTAATGGATATGAAATGGCGATGTCACACTTGACTAATAGTTATAACTCTGCCTACCTAGTTGCTGGGGGGACCTTTGCATCAAGTCACTTCTTAAGCTGGCTCGTATAAATAGTGTCATTCAGCTCTCGGGCATTTTTCTGCCGAGTCATACGTGACCAGTAATCCATCGGACCTGACGAATCACCTTTTTTCTTTCTGCAAATCCACATTGCTTCGTCCCAGTCCGTGCTCCTGAAGGCTCAACAAACGTTATACTATCCGTATCTACCAAGACCGGAGTCGGAGTTGAGAATTCCACCAAAAGCCAGACCGCCATATGATAGGTAAACCCCCAATAACCTGAGTGGTGATGCTGGAGCGCTCACATTCCGTCAATGACCAGTAGTTTACATCCAGTTTATCCCATTACTCCCAAACGCCGTTCCGTAGCCGCCAAAACTTGCCTGTGCCTGTCCGCTATTAGGCGTCTGAAACATATCTCCCCATTCGATGGACCCCGCATCAACAAATCCAAGCATCTGGTCCCATGATATATCTACATTGGGCTGTACCGTCCCTGGTGCGCTGGCATTTAACTTCGTCAAGTCTGGTGACTCGCCAGTGAGCGTCCGCTTTTCATCGACTGGTATGAGGCTTTGTAGCCTGGTAATGTAAACGGGCGTCTCCGGGGTAGAGCCGCTGGCCTCTCGCAGCACCTTCTCTCGCAGTCTCCAGCCACGGGTCGTGAAGATGGCGGCCGTTAGATGTGCTTTGTACGAAAGATCGAACATTTCAGTGTGAAATAGATAAAATTTCTCGACAGCCGCCCATGCTCTCTCGACCAATTTCCCTGACGTGCGCCAGCTCAGCTGTCCGATCATGTAGATGAAGACCTCGATGTGGAAATGAGACATCACTGTGGGCATTAGTAGGGCGCAGAACGCGATGGAAGATGCCACTTACTAAACCAGAGAAAAAGCCCGTCCCCCCCGGCTAACTGGTACATTCTCAAATTCTGTTCTCCTGTCGTGAGCGACATCTTGAACAAGTGATCCTTGGGGTTGAAAATTTCAGTGCCCCATTCTGGTTGACTCTTCATCGGACATAACAGGTCACGTAGCTTTTCAATCATTATGGTTTTTGTTTCCGTCGCTAATACGTGAATGGGTCCCATCGAGCGGTCGCTGTACTTGTTAAGGATGCCTGACATGGTTCCGTCTAGCTCTTCGACGCGCTGAATAGCCTTTTCAAGCTTCTCGGGGTCCAGGGTTTCCGAGCCCATCTCGTTCTGCATGACGACGACGTGAAGCTCAGGCGTGTCAACCATGAGCCGCGCGATTTCACAACATATTAGGCAAAATACCATATCTGTCGGACTGTCCTTGGGTTGGATCACTGTCATAGTAGGGTAGAGATCGGAGTCGTTGACGTTTAGAGGAGGTTTGGTGTCCCAGGAGCGTGGAAGGAGAGAATGGCCAAGGCCGGACATTAGCGCGTACATCGCGTCGAGCAGTAGTATCCGCCACCAGAGACGCCGTCGCATTTCTGTCTCGAAGGGCGGGAGCTCAAGGTATTCGCCATCACGATGAAGCCCCATCTTTTGCGCAATCCTTACTGTCACACCATTCAAAATCCACGCTCCGTGGCGGTCATAGCGGCCTGGCAGGGAAAACTACGGAGGTATCAGTATTCTTATTCCGACTGAGACATGGTCTTGCGTGCGTACCAAGTAGAGCACCAGAGATTGTAGAACAACCAGGTCGTAGTTCTTCAAAATGCCGATGCGCATCAATGCCGAGCGGCAGCCCTTAGAGAAGCGACTGTAAGCATTATCCTTCGTGCATCCAAATCGCTCCATGCACTCGTCCTCCGTCAACGATACCGTGGCCATTAGGTAGATGGAGAATAGTAAAGCCTCGTTAGTTTTTGAAATGTTAGTTCTACTTGTTGCCGCTTCGACAAGTAGAGGCTGGACCGTGGGTACGTGTATGACCTTGGTCAGCGGGTTGACTCTTTCGAGAAAAATCTGCCACAGGCGGAAGACATGAGCGGGCTGGGGGTGCAACTCTTCAAGGTTGGCATCGGATGTATCTGATAGTACAAGACCCGCATTGAGGTCGGAAGACTGTGAATCGGCAGGAGTGCATGGATCATCTATCTCTTCATCTTCGAGTATTTCGCGCATTGCCGAAAGCTAGAGAAAGAAAAGGGTCGGGTTAAAGATTCAGGTCAAGTTAGGGTTGGGCGTGGTAAGTTGGTAGGGGATAGGGGAAAAGGAGGGGAGAGATAGACTTACCTCGCTATGAATGTTCGCCCATAGAAAGCTATCTATGAATTTCACGCCGCCATCGTCGACTATGAGTTTCCCAAGAGGCTTCCAGTTGTCGTCTTGACTTGGAGATCCGGCGGATGACGGAGGAGCGGGCCTCGCGGTAGCATATTCGGAAAGTAGTTCCTCGCACCGCGCAAGCCTCTGCTGTAGGTCTTGATTCGGCCTCCGTCTTTTGCGCGCCGGCGCCGGCGTGCTCGGTGTGCATGTAACATTAGCCTGTGCGTGAGCGGTTAGAATAGGCCCTCGGCAGAAGGATAAGAGATGAGAGGGATATAAGTCTCTAAAAAGCTAAGGATAAGCCCACCTTGATGCAATTGGAGCAAGGGGTTTTGCGGTCACATTTGATCTTTCTATTTTGACATAACACCTATGCGCCAATTCGAATATGAGGTCGAGAACCTTTAGTACTTGGTAATGCAACTACTCACACAAGCAAGTATCCGAGGCGCCTTTCCCGACGAGCTAGACGCCATGACTGCCTCTGCCGGCCTTATTAAATCCCGTGCTTCTCGTTGGAAGTGAAATGGCCTGGATGCAGTTGACGCAGCTGATGCGGTCTCTCATCGATTTGGTGTACGCAGAAAACCGTGTCTGCTCTAAAATCTTTAATACCGAAGACCGAGTATAATCGGGTGTCGTCGTTGTAGCGCCTTTGTATTTCAAATGGGAGGGCTCCCTTATTAATCTCGTAGCTATAACTAAAGTGGAGGGGCATGCGAAACAATGAGGGTGCCTAAATGGGCACTTGTCCAGTGTATGAGTCCGAGCCAGGGTATGATATGACTCCTTGGGTCTTGGGTTGCCTTGGGGGCTTAGAACATCGACGCCTGTGTACAAATGGTTCAACTGTGCGCAACAGGTTTTGCAAGGGGGGGGGAGGATGAGTCCAGCTGACTTGCAGCTGTTAAGTCTCCGGGTTTCCTTGTAAGCAAGCGATAGCGTAGGGAAGGGTAGGAAAGGCGTTGTGGAATGGATGAGCTTATATGGTTAGGTAGGTTGATCTTGAAATGACGAAAGCAACGGCTCGAGAGTCAAGGCTGAACCTTCTAGTTTCATCCTCATTTTTTCCCGTCTTTCTAAGCAAGATGCAAGATACAAGTCTAGTCTGGCTCTGCTCGTTTTCGCTTAGCAGCTACCTAAAGCTCATTGTATTGGTACCTGTACATTCTATACCTAGGTACCTACGATACGTATACCTGTGTGGCAGTGCAAGCATCCTTCCATCATTGCACGTAGAAATGTGCGAAAAGGGGGTGGATGACTCATCTCATACACACTACCAGCCATGCCCTACGAAGCCACTTCTTAATTTTATCTGAGCCAGGTAGCCAGAAGATATCTAATTCCTTGAGATTCGAGTTCTTCAAAACTTCTGCAAGATAACCTAACTTAGAACCCGCACAACTAGCTACACAGCCACATAAACTCATACCGTATACTTATCAACCTCATTTAACCTGGGAAGTGTTTGAAAAATCTTGGATGCGTTGAAGCCAACCAAGTGGAAAACCATGCCGGAGCTACGTTTAGTGGTCATTGAAGACCAAGGCAACCAAGGCTGGTGTGCACGACAAGTTCGGGGCCAGGAAGACACGGGCGGTACGGAAAGGGAAGCACCGATGGAGCGCTCCGGCTAGCAATTCCTCCGAAACGTTCGACACCATGGTAAAAGCGCGGTTGACAAGAGCCAATATTATTACCCACAATAGATTAGAAACGGGACAAGAAACAACATCTCGCCAGCAAGGTATAATTGTGCTGTGGCAAGCAAGGTCGAATGTGCTCGACAATGGACCCAAGAGTCGAGATGTCTAGCGTCATTGTATTGCGTTTTCTCTTCATTCATTGATACGATGGCGTATTCCTACGTAGTGGTCCTAAGCTGCAACCTAGGTGTCTAATCTTTGACTGGTATCTCTAATCCGTAAGCCAAGCTACGGCTTCTCCCCTCACGAGCCCTTAGATGTATCATGTCTAGCTACCTATATTAGCAACGCCAGTCTCTAAACCCTATATGCAAAAACCTAGACCCCGAGACTTTTCACACAAGTCCACAAGACCACAGGGACGATAACGTTGTCGTTACCGCCCGTCAAGACCGCCTCCGTAAGGCTGGCAGTGGCAGCACACACTCCCATTTTTTGGCTCGACGCGCTCCACGTGTCAGAATTGCCGTCCGTTGCAGGCCAGCCGCCGATTCGTAGCCAAAGGCGTGCCGCAGTCAACCCCACGAAAACGGCCACAGCAAAGGCTATGCTCCCTTCAAGACTCTTTCCACCTCCCCATATCCATTTCCGTTGCCCGTAGCGTCGTCCGATTAAAGAAGCGGCTGCGTCACCTAAGCCTACACATATGACCCCGGATACCATACTGACTTCT
This sequence comes from Hypoxylon sp. FL1150, assembly GCA_022495205.1. Lineage (NCBI taxonomy): Eukaryota > Fungi > Ascomycota > Sordariomycetes > Xylariales > Hypoxylaceae > Hypoxylon > Hypoxylon sp. FL1150. The sequence goes on from MU376504.1 coordinate 9,164, forward strand.
CTGGTGGGTACAGCCCAGCCTTTGAGATAGCCTGTTCCAGCGCGTGGGAGTGATCCCAGCGAAAGCCAAAGGGGAATGGCACAGCCGATGAGAAGAAAAATATGTGAGATGACAACTGGTCCTCGGAGATCTCGTCCGTCGACATATGGAGCAAGGAAGGACGCTAGTGGTTTAGATAACGGTGGAAGTTGGCTTGCTCGAAGGAGGTCGAAGAGTAAGAAGAGGGCGAGGACGATGGATAGCGCCAATGATACAAACGTAGGATCAACGTACGTTGCCGGTAAAAGCATAGCAACCATCATGAAATGAAACACCTTCCGCCGGGTGTCTACCTCGTAGATAGGCGATAATCGGAAAACCACCATCAACCCGACCACGATGACGACCGCAAAGTATGCGCTCAATGCGAGGCGTGTATTCGCTTCGCCAAGATATAACTGACGAAGACGTTCCACCCAGCTCGTTTCACTATAGTATTCATTTTCGTCCAATGATCTTGGAGGGAGACATATCCACCGCTCAAGGCTGCGGCTTACAACCTCCCATCTAAACCATGGGAGATTCCCAAACAAATATCCTAGAGCCCACCCCACCGGCTCACTACCATGGAGCGCCTCGTCCATAACGGCAACCCTGACGCCGACGAAAGGAATTGGAAGGAGAACAGCGCTTGCGATACAGATATAGACATACACCGCATAGACCCATTTTCGAACTACTGCCTGCTCTTGCGTGAGTGAGAAGAACGCTCGGACTGAGTTGGAAGCAGTTCGCTTCCTTCGGCCGGATGGCGTGTGCGCGTGAGACTTGCGCGTGGCGCTCTCAGTTGTAGGTAGCGTATGTCGGCGTAAAGGTGTAGGCACAAGCTTCGGGTCCATGTTGTGAGAAGAAACCTTACGTCTTGGACTGAAAGCAAGGACTTGGCTTTCATTGGCACCGGAATCGCCTCCGTCAGGCACCGTCTGCACGCGGCTAAGCCCTTTGGAAATTATAGATTCTAGCTCGTCACTATCATCGTGATCATCGAAAGCTTCGCAGGAACTGCAGGATAGGCTGTCGACCGGCGCATGAAACAAGTCGTGTCGCACTCTCCTCCACGACATTATAGTAGAAAAAAACGTGGGACTCGGTTTAGATGGTGTATTCGTCCTTTTGAAGCGCCATTTGGGCACACGAGCCAGGGAGATTCCCCATTGAATGGCCTGTGTGCAGGCGACAAGGATATCAAGACCACCCACCCACAGCATCGACTTCAAAATTACAGCCTGCGGAGAGGAAGAGAGGAGCAAAAGATCGATGAGGGATATGGACAGCAATTGAAGCTCCGCTGCAAGGAGACTTGTAGTGGTTAGAGTTTGTAGCGCCGAGCAGAGATTCCGATGTAAAGGGTATAGGAGGGTCGCAGTCTCTACTGAGATGGATGCTGCGAAAGAACCAGCGCCGCCACCGATCAGCCTCCGAGAAGCTTCGCCTAAGACTAGGGGTGTACAAGACAGAGCCCAATGCAGCGGGTCGCATATTTGATCAACGCTCGATGCGGCGGGGATTAGGCTTGGCGGTAACGAACTGATGGCTAATATTATGTTGGGTACTAATATCGCCTCATTGTCAACGGCGAGAAGTAACGAGACGAGTACTGCAATGACGGGTGGATAGACCAGTGGTGCTGGGTCGAAGGAAGACGGTATCGATATTGGTATCTTCCTCGAAGGTTTTCCGTGCCGGTATGCCCATATCACAAGCCTCAAGGGGTAAAGCGAAACCAAGCATGCCAACAATCCCAAGCTGGCATAGATTTCTATATCTTTGATTAGCAAGATAGATACCGCAAGACTCTAATAAATAAAAACTGTACCTCGATCCCATTGGCGCAACATGGGCTGAACATGGACGTTTGTGCGAACCAGGGCACCAAGGAACCCAATGATGAGAAATTCAGTAAGCCGACGAATAACCTCTTTTCTCCTTCGCAATACCTCGGCGGGGTTACGTAGTCTTTTCCCCAGACGCGGCTCCCTCTTCAGGTCATACGAATGTATTCTTCCTTCCTCCTCGACGAGGGCCGGAGAGGGTATCGGCGTCGAGGTCCCGGAAAGCACCTCATTATGCCCCCGTAAGCCCTTCCGTAGCCTCCTAGGGGCTGGTAGACCCTTAAGGAAGTGCTCATCGTCGGCCTCAGTACCACTATCGCTGCTCGGCGTATTTTCTCTCGAGGTTCCAGGACGAACTGACTGCGTACTCGAAGAGTTCCTTTCTAGAGACTTGTAATTGAAATGGTCGGAGGGATCGAGCAGTTCGGAGTTTTGGTGGTGGTAGGGATGTGGAGATCGAGAGAGCAATCTCAATGCGCCTTGTTCGGATAGATTGAGATGCTCAGGCATTATCAAGACCAAGAGGTCAGAAAGCACCTTGGGCGCGTAAAACGAAGGAAGTTCATACAATCCCCCTCAGTTCGGGTCCTGTCATATTTTTCAGGATTGGCAAGGGACGGTAAAGACGAATGGGACGGCGACAACGACGGCGATGGAGATGGCGACTGCGACTATGAGTGGTGACTTGAGTTGGATATGTTGAGCCTTTTCGATCAATACAAGCCGTTAATACTTCACGACTGGTGGAGATTCGGATTCGGATTCGCTGAGTTCGGATTCGCTGAGCGGCCGGCGCAAGTTGGCGGTAACTTTTACGTAGCTTCACATGTCTTTTTTGTCAAGTCGTAAGCAATGGTACGCACTGCACATGGGTACTACATCCATCATGGCTGTCAGCTGCAGGTGTGGCTGATATGCACCTATGATGTACCAAGTACCGTGAGCTACAGTCTGTATGACCCTGTATCTAGGTACCCACTCAGGTACCCCACGGGAGCTCTATGTACATAACCTTTAGGTTAGATACTTTGAGAAAAGGGCTAATTACATAACATATGTAGGTATATTAGCCCAATAACGTCGTTTTTTATTTCTTTCCCTTGTTATGAGCCAAGGTACCAACAGGAGCTACACGTACCTGTCTCGAGTAACTACTCACTCCGATGACAAAGCCTCGAGGATAGCTTCTGCGACTCATTCAGCGCTCGCCGGATTTTGATCTGTATTAAGTCTTCCGTCAACAGCTGCTTTCTCGCCAAATGGTTTCAGCTAGACAGCTTAGCAATGTCCTCTTCCTTGTTAGAAACCCCCTCACCATTTTCCCTTTGAGCAGTAAGTTACCGTTCGTTAGCTTGACGTTTGCTAGTGCTGCGGATTCGTGACAGACTGCTGCCACGATCTTGCCGCCGTCCCAGGATTCAGCAATAACCTGCTGGGATGCAGCGTCGTTGGCGAGATCGTACACGGGCCCATGGCCTCCGGGAGAGAAAACCACATCAAAGTCGCCGGGCTTGCCGAGAACAGAGGGTATCGTCAATATATTCTCCCAGTGGCCCTTCTGCTCACCCGAGAAGGACGTGGACAACAAGTCCTCCTTAGGAATCTTGGTTGAATTTGGATCGGGCGGAGCAAGACCGCCTGATGGTGACGCAACCGTCACAATAGCATTCGCCTCCTGAAAATATTTCCAGGAATGTGTGAACTCTGGCTAACAAAAAGACCTCTCGTTAGCAACTGGCTTCCTTTCTCCGCGCAGGGCTATCGCGCTTAGCTAGACATATTAGATGCTAGCCTGTAGGTTTGCCAGTCACCCAGCTTATCTCGAGACGTGAATACAACAAGGATGTTCATGACCATGGTAATACGCCTTGTGTTTACACTTTCTTGCTATAGGTGAAGCCTTTTCAGGGTTTAGGGGAGTCTCTGAACTGGACCTCCCTTTGGAAACAGGAAGACGCCCAAACGCCAACAGTTCCGTGTTATGGCCACTCGGATTCACGTATCAACACCGTTGCTAATCTCCATCTTAGTTACAAATTTACTTGGTGAGTATTGCACATCGAAAATGATTACCTCGTTTATAGTCCGGTGCTCAAAGGGATCGCCAGAATGAAAACAGGAACAGAGGAGACCTGAGAGTATTGCGTACTATGGTATCAGGCCAAAGTAAAACTACCCTGTCAGGTCACTTACAGGCGTGGCACTGACCAACGGAGCGGAAATATCTTCGGCAGCTAATCA
>MU376505.1:0-13253 GCA_022495205.1 Hypoxylon sp. FL1150
ATAATTTAATAATTATATTAAATATAAATATATTATATTTAATAAATATATATTAAAAATTTATTTTAATTATAAAATAAATATTACATTTAACCTTAAAAAATACCCATGTCGGCTTAGATATCAATTCAAAAGACGCCACACCTGGACCCACAGATACATCTGCACGGACCAACGGCGGTGTGGCTGGGTGGCGCAGCCACCCGTCTTTTGAATTGAAGTCTAAGCTAGCTGAAATAAGATAAAACCAGGGCTTTTTTTGACCCATAGGATATACCCAATCAGATCTTTAGCCTGAATTAGGGCCATCTCTTCCATCTTATATTGCATCTTTAATCTGATTGGCTTATTACCCTTGTCAACCAGTAGAAATATCTTATGTTAGCGTTGGGCTAGCGCCGGGCCTCAGGGGATAAGCATATCGAGCCTACGCGGGAAATCCCAGACGGCGGAACGTTACGTGCAGCCTTCGGGCGATGATGATTTCTCGACATCTGAAAAACTCGGTGAGGGATGAGAGATAACTGTTACCGATCATGACTGCATGTCTGTACGCTTATTCTTCTGCGCATTGCACATTGTACATCACAGATGAGATATAATCATCAATTGCAAGTTTCACAGCACTTGCTGTTGTGCTCCTCCATTGGATACCTTATATAACTCAACTCCACAATCGGTCAACTTAATTGGTTCCGTCTCCAGCGCATCGGGTCCCGATTTACTTATTCGGCCAATTTTTTCGTACTCCCTCTACATTCAAAACCTCCGGATTGCAAGATCGTTCCATCATCCAAACGGAAAAAGTCTTTCCGACAGTATCACAGAGCTCCCTTTAATTATCTTGTGCAAGGTCACTCAGAGCCTAGACCGCCCACCTAAGTACCAGCATCTTCATGACTCTAAATCTTCAACACGGTACTTCGCGCATTCTGACGTCTCATTAGAGTTCTCCTCCGTGACGCAAGCAAACAGCGAATTGCCGTCGGTAAGAATATCGTCCCATTGCAACGCGCAGCCGAAAGGAATATCATTAGCGTCTAGGCAACGGGCTAGACCCATTTTGCTCAGGTCATTACCCGCTAAAAAGTGGTTATTCGATCGCGACGTCGTAAGCTTTTACGACATGGAAAGGGCTGTGAAACAGTGGCTCCGTCGGTTATCAAAACCACCATCTCTCCTAAGAGTGGCCCTCATAAATAGGGGGAGGGGCATGAAGAAACAAGACTTTGACACTTTATTTTTTTAATGTGGCGATCGCTAGTGCCGCAAGGGGGCTACTAAATTAACAATAGGGAGGCTCTTGCGGCTTAATTATCAATTGTATGTTTCAGACAAAACGATTCGGGCGGCCCCATCATCTCCGGACTGATAAACTCCATCTCATCAAAACAATAAGCCAAAATTGCCTGGTGTCTAGATCTTTGGAAGACAGCCCGTCCGAGACGCATTTCATGACTTGGAGACCGGAAACGTTGCCACGGAAAACATGAGAAAATGCCTATAGGTCGTTACCCTGGAGTCAAGACATCTCATTCCTGGTTCGAAATCCATGCTCTTTTACCACCCGTTCGGTGTTTACGCCAAATCGAATGTTGACAAAGACTGCCGTTCCATGCCAAGTGTGCCGTAATGAGCGGACGAGAGCAAAGAAAGAGCTTATGAGTAAGTATTACAATGGGTAGCAACGGTCAAAGGACCCGGCGGCCCCGCCATACCGAACAATAATGTTTTTGTCTACCCAGCTTCAGATAAACAATCGAGGTAGAGACAAAGAGCGGGAGTATATACAATAAGCCGGCGACTCCGCGCATTCGGTGGAAGTTGAGAAAGACCAGCTTCGGGAATCCCGCTTCGGTGGCACTGGCGCAAAAGAACGGGGTGAAAGCAATTATTGGTAATCTTGATTTTTTTTTTTTTTTTTTTTTTTTTTTTCAAAATGGGTTTGCCTCCTTGCCTGAAGAGACGCGGTACGTCTCACGATGTATCCGACCTCAAGGCCAAGCCGCTCCCAAACCCATTGGGACTATGTCCTCCCCTGTCCAAGGACGGAATGCTGCACCGCCAGCAGCTGCGCGCCGAATGGCCGTGCCCGGAGCCGATGCCTCCCAACTTCGACCCGGGCGTGCTGAAGACCATCAAGGGCACATTTGGAGAGTCCGAGAGACAGAACAGGCTGGTGACGCAGTACACCAAGGCCGCCAAGGCGGAAGCCGCGCGTGAAGAAGTTGCCGCCGCCGTCGCAGCAGCTGGCAAGCGCGGGCCGCACGCGAAGGTACGACGATTTCGAGATGACAAAGATTGCGATGTGGATGACGACGACGAACTTTATGGTACTGCCCACTACTACTTCCGGCTCTCGGACGGCTCGTCCGAGTCCGTCGCCACCGGCGTGTCCATCGCCGATTCGTTAGCCAGCGACGAGCTGGACGGGTATGACAGCGAGGTGACGGTCGGCACGGCGTCGCGCGCGAGCATCACGCGGGTAAGTCTCCATAGCATGAGCAATGACAGCAGCAGCAGTATGAGCTGCAGTAGTATGAGTAACAGCAGCAGTACGAGCAACAGCAGCAGTACGAGCAACACCAGTAGTACGAGCAATGACAACAGCAGTATGAGCAACGACAACAGCAGTACGAGCAGTAACAGCAGTATGAGCCACAGTAGTATGAGCAGCAGCAGAAGCGGCGCTGCCACCCCTACTCCTCTCGTTCTTTCTGAACTCTCGCTTCGTAGTCCCGTCGGGTCAGGTAGATTCCTCTCGCTGCCGTTAGATAGTCCGCGTACCGGGCTGGGCTCCCGGCCGCCTCTGTCGCGGAGCGCGTTCGCTGGTTATGGCGTCGCTTGTCCTAGGGACTCGTACCGCGGCCGGTGGCGTACCGTAACTCTTGGCGGGTACCCGCGAGCGGAGGGGTATTTCCCCTATGAAAGCATGGCAGAGCAGGAAGACATGTAAGTGCGAATGTAAGGCAAACGCAAGCCCTAGTGTGTAGTATCATGAGTCTTCGAAATTCGAATGTATTTATAGTAGGTAATAGCCAAGATGCCCAGGTGGTACAAATTGGGCTCTAGGGAGTAGTCGCTCGACGACTCGGGACTATGGGGGTACATACAGGGGCTCTAATAGACGTTTCCATCACGACGTTAACACTCTTTTCACGTAACTAGTAATACATATACCTCAAAATCTTCTAAAAGCAAGTAGCTTGCCCTCGCGCATCAATTGTACGCAAGTAGCACCAAAGGCGGGAGATAGTGGGTTGTATCGACCTGCCTGATGAGGTAAAGACCCCTGAAAAACAGCGGTTCGTGAGGGGACATCGTAGACCCGGGACCGTAGAGAGAGCACTAACCAACGACGTAAACAAAGAACGACGATAAAGTTAAGCGGTAAGCGATTAAATGAGAACCCAGCTCCCGCATTTCTGGCAATTTGGAGCAGATCTACCTTTCTCACCCATCCCAGGTTCAGGTTCGTGGTCACAACATGATGGCGCGCCTATCGTGGACCGCACTGCTGGTCGCCACTCTGGCAAACGCCGGCGCCGAACTGTCAATAGCTAGGGGCCTCCCGCAACAGTCATGGAAGCTCCTACCTACAGGTACCACGGCGCGCTTCCGCGGTCTAGCTGCCGTATCGGACAAGATCGCCCGGGTTTCGGGGTCGGACGGGACCGTGCTCCGCACGACAGACGGCGGGCTTACATGGGCGTCCGTGGGCCCGGCGCCCTCGGACGGCGACAACACAACCGCCCTCGACTTTCGCGACATCGAGGCGCGGTCGGCGGAGAAAGCCGTCATCCTGTCCATCGGCGAGGGAAACAGCTCGCGCGTGTACGTGACGGGCGACGGCGGCGCGTCGTGGACGCAGTCGTTTACGAACCAGGAGGATGCCGCGTTCTACGACTGCATCGCTTTCGAAAGCCCCGAGCGCGGCATGGCGATGAGCGACCCTGTCGACGGCAAGATCCGGCTGATTGAGACGTTGGACGGTGGTGAAAGCTGGGATATAGTGGACCCTGCCGGGATGGTCCCGGCCGAGGGCGGCGAGGCCGGGTTTGCCGCGAGCGGGACGTGTCTCGCGACGACGGCTGGACGGTGGTATATCGCTGCGGGTGGTGTTAATCCGAGTCGGGTTTTCAGGAGCGGTGATGGATACACGTGGGATGTGTCTGATGCTGCGATAGCCGGCGGTGAGGGTGCGGGAGCTTTCTCGGTGCAATTTCGTGACGCGAAAAACGGAATTGCCGTCGGCGGCAACTACTCAGACCCTACGGGTAACATCGATAATGCCGCTTGGACGAACGACGGCGGCGTAACTTGGCTTCCAGCTACTGCGTTCCCCGACGGCTATCGCTCCGGATCGGCTTGGGTTCCCGGACGTGGGTTTTGCGATACGGCCCTCGCTGTTGGACCAAGCGGATCTGATCTTACTCTAGATGGGGGTAAGTTTTGGCACAGATTTGATAATGGCAGTTTTGATAGTGTTGAATGCGTTAAGGGACCTGTCTGCTGGGCATCTGGGGAGAGTGGCAGGGTAGCACGACTGGTTTTGACATGAATGACACGAAATGCACATGTATAATATATTAAAGCCCCGATCATAGTCAATCACACCCGTATAAGTCTTCCTCAACTCCTCCACCGTGCTCTGCCGTCTGCGCCATTCCGAAATTTGCCTATGCTTTCAGAGGCACTTGTCGGCGCGGCACACCCAACTGTTCCAAAGTAAAGCTAGCTGCCACAGAGCCACAGATAGATGCTTCTCTAGGATCGCCCGACCCCTCAAGCGCTACGGTGAAGCCGCCCAAGAAAGCATTTCCTGTGCCCGTCGGATCTATTACTTTCGACAACGACCTATGATAACACGGCGGGACCCAAAGAGCCTAAGACCTGGACAAGGTTAAAGTGCCATACTCACGGGTTTACCGTCTTCTCCATCGTAGGTCCGTCTAATCGTCCTTTGGTTTTGTTCTATCTTCGTATATAATTTTGTGGTAACGGTGGCGTATAAGAAACGGTTCCGTAACATTTTTGTCATTCGGGAGAATTTCGTCACTTGTTTATCTAGCAAATTCCAGTAGTAATCTTTGTGCGGACAGAAACCATTTGAGATATTAGGCAAATGTAGGCGGGTTTGAAGGCTATCCACGACGTCGTCAACGATCCTCGAAACGCCTTTATGACCGTCTTCAGCTACCTGCTAGGCGCAGGTCTCGGCCGCGTCGGCTTCCGCAACGCGGCCAACTCCCGACGAGGCCTCGCCGAGGCTGGATACAACCGCCTCGGCAACGTAAAGACGAAGCTGGGCACGGTTCAGAATATCTGTAGTGCCATTTGCCCTAGATAACCAAATAACCGGCTGCTAACGCGTCCCGACCGTTAAATTGGCGAAGTTGTGCGCCCATAATAAGTGTTGGACGGGATTCAAGGCGCCGGGTCAGTTATCAGATATGTAAATCGTTGCGTTGATGACCTCGTTGATTAGGAAAAATATAAGCCACATAAAATTTTGAAGTATTAGGTTCTGACTGAATTTTGCCAGTATGTGGTCATCCAAGAATGCACATCCACGTTGACTCATGCGCGAACTATATCACACCGCAGTCGCTGCACCAACGATCAGGTTGCAGCAGTTGAAAAACAACGTTGACCGAAGAACTATTCATCACATAGTAACACGCCTTCATAAGGAGTTGCGCGGAATGGCACATGTGAGACAGGGTAGTAGAAGCTTCATCTATAGCTGAACAACTACCTGCCTAAGGCAGATACTAGGTACCTCATGTAGCCCACCGCGTCATCCTTCTCCACCACCAACATTAGCTTGGTGGGCGATGAGCAAGGCGATGCTCTCGACATTAAAAAGAGCCCCGAAAAACTCACGAACCAACCTACCAAGGTAGCTTAGCGACCAACACCAAACGCTTTTATGTATGACACTACGGTCTATCACACGCTTAAAACCGCGCTTTGCCACAGCGAAGCGCTGAACGACAACTCCTCACATCAGGAGCCCGAAACAACAGCTCCTCCTTAGGAGCCCTGAAACTACAAGATACAGTAGTCCTAATTGGAATAGACACGGAATCATGAACTACTAGCCCTTAAAGCAGGAAATTAGCTTCTAAAATCACATATACATACATAGTATTAGCGGACAGCTTGTTATGTTTTGTAACCCCTAGGATGTCTGGATTAAATCCTTATGACATTGAACATTATCAATTAATCCATCAACCAGATTACTCCCCTCTCTCGGATCTCCTCGTCGTTACAGACACACACTGAGGACTGATTTCGGGCCTCCGTAATCTGTTCTTTATCGAAGAAGACAAGATAATTGCTCCTAGCCAGCCTTGCTAGGACCTGACCGGGTCTAAAGAGCATGTGTCCATATAGGCTGATAGGTTCCTCCAACGGATCACCTTGTAGTGGCACATAAATGCATTCTTGAATGCCTGGGAACACTCCCTCGTCGTGCCAGGGTTTCTCGTGAAGCGCACCACACCTGACAGCACAACGCAGCGTATTGCGGCATCCGTCTATCAGTCGACGTGTATTGACGGAGTTGAACAGCACGATACGTCGAACCTTTAGGCATTGCGACTGGATTAGACTAGCCGACCTCCAACCAAAATTGTGCCGGCCGCCTACTGGTTCCTCGGGCCCCCAATGTTCGTTGATGTAATGGGCGGGCACCAACTTGTCGAGGCCGAGGACGAAGGTATCGTGTTCAGGGCTAATGTAAATGTGGCCGTAGCATTCGTCAAGGTTGTCTTCCATGTTCTCGTCCACGGCCCTGAACTCCGGAATGGGGTCGTACACTTTCCGGAAGACGGGAAGCCGGATGGGATAAAGTTATTGAGACACCTTGCGGCTCTCGGAAGTAACTCAATTCTACCAGATGTAGGCCATTTCACATTTGGGCCATTTAGAATCCAAAACCTCCCCCTTATTACCACTTTTTAATTAGTAATTTTAATATAAAATTTAATATTAATAGATAATTTAGTATTATTAAATAAAGCATTTAAATTATTAATAATTTTCTTAGTAATTAATTAAATTTCTTTGATTTTTTTAATATTTACGAATTTATTATTAAGGTTTATTTTAATTTTTTTATATTTTTAAATTTGAATATTATTAATATAAATTTAAAATATTTAAATTTTACGATTTTTTATAATTAATTAAATATTTTTTTTATTAAAAGTTTTATTAATTTTTTTAAATAATAAATGTTTCGTATAAGGGTTAAAATTTAATTAATTAAATAAATATAATTCATTGCGAAATTAATTAATTATACGGGGGATTTTCTATTTAATTTAAAAAATAATTTTCATATCTTTTATATTATTAAAAAATATATTAATTATTTTATTAAATTAGTAATTTTAAATTATAATTAAGAAATTTTAAAAAAATTACGAAATATTAATTAATTATAATTTTATTTTACGCCATTTTAATTTAATATTTAATAAATTTAAAAATTTTAAATAAACTTTATAATAATAATAAAAAAATTTACGTTTTCTAATAATTATATTAGGCATTACGTCATATAAGCCGCTAAGAAATTTATAATATATTTATTTTAAAAGTTTAAAAATCGTTATATTAAAAAATTAAAATATATAAAATATATATAATAATAAATATATTATATATATATTATTCGTATAATATTTTTATATGAATTTATTTATTATATAATTCTTATAATTATTATATATTAATAATTATAGCTTTTTTAATTTAGTTTTTTTAGGGGTCCTAAGAAATATAATTTTTAGAAAAAACATTTTTTTTAATTATTTAAAAATTATTTTATTATAAATTTATGCTTTTAAATATAATATAAATTCTTACCTTTTAAAAAAAATTAAATAATTAAAATAATATTATTATTAAAATATTTTATTTTTATAAATAATTAAAAAAAAAAAAAATAATTAATTATTAAAATATATTTAAAAAATAATATTTACATTTATAATTTAAATTTTAATTTTTAAATCTTTTGATTTTTAATTAATTTTAAAATTAAATTATTATTTTCATAGCTTTTTATTATATTTATTTTATTAAAATTCTATTAATTTTTAAATTTAATTATTTAGATTATTTTCGGGAATAATAAATTAAATTAAAATTAAATTATTTCGTCGGTAATATTATAAATTCATTTAAAATCGATTCGACGTTTTTTTTAAATCCTTATAAAAAAATATTGTCGTATAAATTATTATAATTAAGTATTTTTAATTTTTAATTTATCGCCACCAATATTAAATATTTATTAGGTAAATATTTTAATAATTTAATAAATAAAAAAATTAATTAATAAAAATTATATAATTATTTATTTAATTAATATATTTTTTTAAAAAAATAATAATTTTAATAAATAATAAAATATAAATTATCGAGGCTTAATTTTTTTAATTTAATATTATAAAATTATATAAAAAACCTTATTATATTTCGTAATTTATTATATATTAAAATTATTTTTTATATTTTAAATAATTAAAATAATATTAAAATTTTTAAGCGTGTTTTTGTTTTTCCGAACAATAGCCGCCGGGGCTACCTCCGACCTCCTGGGGGTCGGCCTCCAATAGCCCCGACGGCTATTATTCGGAAAAACAAAAATATGCTTAAAAATTTCCCCCGCGTAAGCGCGGGGGCCGACCGGGAGGTCAAGAGCTTTAATCAATTGATTAATCAATTAATCAATCATTTAATCAATCAATCAATCAATTAATCAATCAATCAATCAATTAATCAATCAAAAAAATAAAAACACGCAGGATCCGACCGGAGGTCAAGGGCCGCAAGGCCTATCGGCCTTGTGGCGGAGGGGGCGTTTCGGCCATATTGGCTGGAGCCGGGGTTTAGCCGGGAAATGGCGGGGTTGTGAATAGCTTCAATTTCAGTCAATCAATCAATTAATTAATCAATTAATCAATCAATTAATTATTCAATTATTTAATCGTAACAGAAATGCAAATAGCATCAGGTTCAGTCAGTTAGTTGAATTGTGACAGGGCTGCGAATAGCTTCAGGTTCAATCAATTAATCGAATTCAATGGGGTTGCGAATAGCTTCAGATTCAGTCAATTAATCGAATTTGATGGGGTTATAAATAGCTTCAATTTGGATGGCTTCTGCAGCTAAGACGGGAAGGATTTGAATGCGAGCGATTTTATTGGGTACATCCTTTAGCTTGGCATTGGCGATTATTCAGGGCCTAAATCCGATAGAATTTAACCAATCAGTTAATTAAACATATTTTCTGATAATTTGCTTAGTAATAAAGGGTATTTTACTGACTAATATGGCTAAATTTTTCTGGGTTTGAGCGCAATATGACCTCCGGTCGGATAATTTAAATATTTAAATATTTTTAAATTAATTAATATAAATTATATATAATTATAATTAGAATTAATAGCATTATTAATATTATAAAAATTAATAACTTCGTAAAAGTAATATAATTTTACATGGCTTAAATGTGGGATAGCTTACATCTGGTGGAATTGAATTAACGCGAAAAAACAGAGAATTTGCGATTTTGGCGATGCATATCATTCGCTTCGTTTTTTCGTTGATTGGCACAAGCCGGTCTCGATTATGATTAAGGATAGCAAACTCCCATATGACGAATCGCAGCTCTGTCGGCAGCCGAGTAAACAGGGGAAATTCTGTGGCTGCTGGCATGATGACTAGATCTAGCCAGGAGCCGGAGTGCTCGTCTTGGTTGTGCTATGCTTCTTGTCGCATGTACGGAAAGGGATGGTATGAACTAGGTATTTATGGTATTTCCAAGCTCCGTCGATAAATCGACGGTTTTTGGTGGCGGGTTTGTTTCGCTGTGGTTTCGCGTCACGCGATTTTGACCAGTCACGGTCCTCAAACGCTCTGACCATATAACAATCTAGGTTAGGTCTTCGGGTCATTGAAGATCTGTCAGAATACGTTGTTCAGATCTTAGAAGAAGAACGTGATGATTGTATTGAATCTCTGCGAGAACCTTACGAGCAGGGAATTCCCCATGAAATGATTAGGTGCGTTACGTGAGGTCTCCAACAGTCCCAGCCTCCGCCCACCTTGTAAGACAAAGCCATAAATAAGCACGGACCCCCGAGACCTATAGGTAAGGTGGCTAAAAGCTTGGACCACCTTATTCTACCTTAGGTACCTAGGAGTCAATTGCCGATTCAAGCCACTTGACCAGAACTCCGAAAGATCATTTTGAAAACTCGTAAAACTCATGCAAATACACGTTCTAAAACTGTTTATCTGGTTAACTTCCTATCTAATACCAACGAGCTCCACTCCAGCTGAAATCTATCCCGCACATTAGGCCTGTAGTCAAACATTAGTTTACCGCAGTCCAAGAGTATGGAATTTCAGTTCTAAGGTACGTAGAGACTTACATATCATATGATCACTGTAAAAATCCAGTTATTAAGCTGTAGGATATGAATTTGATCTTCAATACGGGCTTGACTTACCAGCCTTCATTCTTCTCAATGGGGACTTCGCACTCCGGGCAGGGTCTGGTTAGCCTACGAATATTGTTGCTGGTCAGTTGCTCCTCGTCTCTCAAACGTTCCCTGAGCTCTAAAGCCTCTCGGACTCTCCTCTCTTCTTCCTCTCGTCGGGCTCTTTCTTCGGCTTGCCTGTGCTCTTCTTCTAGGCGTCGCTGTTCCTCTGCTATCCGACGGGCTTCGGCTGCCTCTGCTTCCCTCAGTAAGCTTTGGGCGAATCTTGCTTCAGCTTCTTCCAATTGCTGGCGATATCTCATATCCGCGGCATCCCCCTCCTCTTCGATCGCACTCTGTATCTGAGCTCTGCTTCGGAAGTTTTGAGGATCGGCTAAGAAGGCATCGTCCTCGTCGCAGGTGTAATCACTATGCCAGGCGGCTCTGTGGCGAAAACAAAAATGGCGATTGCATCTAAGGCAGAAGACCAGGGGTTGGCTAGGGTGCTACATAAGTGCGTACCCGACAAAACGAAATCGCAGGTGGTTTCCAGTTGTTTCCAGCTGGCTTTGACCTTAATTTTAAGGCTATTACCATTACCATTACCATAACCATAACCATTGTAATAATAACGTTAATAATACTTTGATTTATATATATAATAATTATAATAAATAAAAAAAATATAAATTCAAAGTATATGGTATTATTACGTTAGGTATTTATTAATAATAAATAATAATAATTTTTATAATTAAAAAATTAAAAAAATTATTATATTTTTTAAAATTTAATTAGCAATATACGTTCTTAGTAAATTTTTTATAAGTAAGTTCCAAATTAAATTAATTAACTAATTAAATTTTTAAATAATAAATCGCAATATATTTTTTAAAATTATTAATAATAATAAATAATTATAAAAATAAAATTTAATTTTTTAATAATTATTTAATTATATATATATTTTATTCGTTTAAAAATAAATGAAATAATTTTTATATATATATATTTTTTATATATATAATTTTATAATAAATAAAAAATAAAATAACTAAGAATTTATTTTTTATTTAATTAATTTTTAAGTTTTTTAAAATAAAAAAGCTATTTTTTATTATAATAATTAATTATCATTGTTTTTTAATTTTTTAAATTAATAAAAAAAAGGCTTTTTATTATAATAATTAATTATTATTAATTTTTCTAATTTTTTAAATAATAAAAAAAAAAGTTTTTTATTATAATAATTAATTATTATTAATTTTTTTAATTTTTTAAATAAAAATAAATAAATGTTTTTTATTATAATAATTAATCGTTATTAAACTTTTTAATTTTTCGAATCGAAATTATAATTTTTAAAAAATTAATGCGGGATTTTTTATATTAATTATATTTTTTAATTAAAATAATTATTTTTATAAAATAAAATTATTAATATTTATTATTTTTAATTTAAAAAATTATATTTTAATTAATTAAATTAATTAGGTTATTATTTATTTAATTGTTTATTTTTATATGAATTTTAAATTATTTTTATTAATTTAAAAAGTAAATTACTTTTATTTTTTTATATTTTTTAAAGCTAAATAAATTATGAAATTTTATATTTTTCCCGCTAGAAATTACATATTTAAATTTATAATATATTTGTGAAATTTAATAATATTTATTTTTATAAGGGTATTTTTTTAAAGTAATATTATTTGCGTAATACGTTTTCTTTAAATTTCGTGCGTAATATTTAATTTTTATATATTATACTCCGCCATTTCCACATTAACATTTTGCCATATAATTATATAGTAAAACTATTAATAATTACATTTTCAGCTACCCATCTAAAAAATTAAATATAAAATTTCAACTTATTAAAATTAATATTTTAAATAATTATAATTAAATAAAACCATTACTTTTCAAGTCACAAAATTGCCTAAAATCATATTAAATAAAATAAAAAAAAATAAAAATTCTAATATAAATTATATTATTATACGATAATTAATTCCAATTAAAATTTAAATTTAAAATATCAAATTAATAATCCTAATAAAAAGCCCCTTAAAGCTATTTAAATTTTTAGACTTTTAAGATTTAATTTTTTAATTAAATTTAAATAAAAATTAGTTATTATATAATAATGTAATTTATATCAGAATTTTTATTTTTTTTTACTTTATTTAATACGATTTTAAGCAATTTTGCAACCTAAAAAATAATAGCTTTATTTAATTATAATTATTTAAAATTAATAAAATTATTAATTAAAAATATCTTAAATTATAACTTATATGCTATTAGAATTAAATGGGATTTACATGTAAAAATATTAATGCGAAAATATAATATGTAAAATTTAAATATTACGCATGAAATTTAAAAAAAATATATTACGTAAATAATATTACTTTTTTTTTAATATAATTATTATATATTAATTATTAAAATATTTAAATATTAAATTATGGGTTTTTTTTTAATAAAATTTTATTAAATATTAATAAATAAAATTTTTAAAAAATATTTATTTTAATTTAAAAGTTTTTATTTTAATGAATTTTAAAAATTATTAATTTATTTAAATAAAATTAAATTTTTTAATAATTAATAAAAATTATTTAGTATTTAATTAATTTTATATTTCTAATATATTTTTTATTTTTATTTTAATAAAAATTTTTTTTTATTAAATAAATTATTTTTTAAAATATTTAGTAATATTAATTAATAAAATTTATA
>MU376506.1:0-12961 GCA_022495205.1 Hypoxylon sp. FL1150
TATAATATTTTATATAAATAAAATTATTTTAAAAATTTTATATATTATAATAATTATAAATTTCTTATTAAATAATATAAAAATATTATTTTATTTTAATTAAAATTAATAAAATTAAAAATAAATTAATAATAAAAATTAATAAAATTAATAATTAAATAATTAATTAAAATTTTTAATTAAAATTAATGATATAAAATATTAAAATATTAAAATTAAAAATTATAATAAATTTAAATTATTAATAATTAAATAAATTATATAAAAATTTTATATATTAATTAATTATATAAATATATTAAAAATTATATTTGAAATTATAAAATTATTATTATTAAAATTTAATACATATTTTTTTAATAATAAAAAATTAATATTTTTATTAATATTAATATTTTTAATTAATAATTTTTTTTAATATATATTTTTTTAATTTATATTATAAAAATATAATTATAATAAAATATATTAATAAATATTTAAATTAAAAATATTAATGAAAATAAATTAAATGAAAATAAATTAAATGAAAATAATTATTAAAAATAATTTATAATTAATAAATAAATATAATTAATTAAAAATAAATCGAATATTTATTAAATAATTTTTATAATTTTAAAATTAAAAATAATAATATTTTTAATTTAATTTTTATATAATTTAATAACATAAAAATATATATATTTTAATTAAAATTAATAATTAATATATTAATAATTATTAAATTATAAATATAAATATTATTAAAATTAATAAATTTATTTATTAAATATAATAAATTATTAGATTATTATAATAATTAAATAAATATATATCGTATTAAAAATAATATTATTAATAAATAATAATTTCATTACGCTTTATATTTAATATGATATACCCCCTAGCTTTTTTAGAAAATTTTCGGTAAAAATTATATTTTTATATATTAAAAAATCTAATTATATTTTGCCTTAATAAAAAGCGTTAATAGTTAATTATTTTGCTTAATTTTAAAATTAATATTTCCATTAAAATTTAAACTTTTAATTCTAAAGATATATTTATTTATTATAATATAATTTATAATGAAATATAAATATAACCGTTACGCTAACCGGGCTTATAATTATCGCATTAAAAGTAATATTACTAATGAGTAATAGCTTTATTACGCTTTATATTTAATATGATAATATAATATAATATAAATAGCTATGAAATTATTATATTATAAAATATTAAAATATTAAAATTAAAAATTATAATGAATTTAAATTATTAATAATTAAATAAATTATATAAAAATTTTATATATTAATTAGTTATATATATATATTAAAAATTATATTTAAAGTTATAAAATTATTATTATTAAAATTTAATATATAAAATTAAAAATAATTTAATAAAAAATTAAAAATATATTAATAATAAAAATTAATAAAATCGAAAATAAATTAATAATATAAAAAAATAATAAAATTAAAACTTTTTATAATTAAAATTATATAATAAATATAAAAAGAATTTAATATAATAAATTATATAATAAAAATAATTTTAAAAATTTTATATTTTATAATAATTATAAATTTTTTATTAAATAATATAATAATATCATTTTATTTTATTAAAATTATTTTAATATAATATTTTAATAATATTATAATAATTATATAATAAAATAATTTTTTTTATAAAATTTTATTAATTTATAATTTTTTTATTAAAATAATTATTAATTAATATTAAAAAATAAAATTTAAAATTATATTAATTAATATATTTAAAAAAATTTTATTATCCGTATATTTAAAAATTTTTTCCCGGGTTTTATTTATATATTTATATATTTACTTAGAATTTTATATTAAAAAATTTAATTTTATTATGATTTTTAATATAATTTTATTAGTATTATTTATAATATTATATAATTTATATAAATTAATTATTTTAATTAAGAGTTTTTTAGCGATGCTTTTTTTATAATTTTATAATTTATTTTCGAATTTATATTTAATAAATATTTAATATTTATAATATATTCGAATCGGTATATTTTATTATATTTTAATTTTCTTTTATTTCGAATAATTTTATAATTATATTAATTATAAAAATGCAATTTAATTTATTTAATTTAAATTAAAAAAAACTTTTTATTAATATAAAAATTTTAAATAAAAATTTATATGTAATTAAATTATTCGAATATTTAAATTTATATAAAAATCTTTTAAAATGTAATATAATTAGTTTATTTTAGAAATTTAAATTAAAATATAAAATTCTTTATATTACATTAGCCTTAAATAATTTTAATTAATTAAACCTTTTAATTTACCTTTCCCCATAAATTTTGCTTTTTTAATTTGAATTAAACTAGTTAATTTTCTAAATATAATTAACGATAAAAAAATTAATTTATTAATTCTTAATATTATATTTAGTAATATAATTTAAAAAATAAGTTTAATTATATTCTTATTAAATTAATTAGCTAAGTCCTTTTTTTCCGAATTTTTAGAAAATTTTTATACCTTTTTATTATCTATTATAAGTATTTTATTACTAATAAATGCCTTTTTATTATTACTATTATTTTTATTTTAATTATTAAATCTTGATAATTCTTATTTTTATACGCTATTATTTACCTCTAAACTTTCCGAAATTATTAATAATATGCCGGTTATATCTAAATTTAATTTTAATTCTAATAATAAAAATATCGAATTTAAAAAAATTAAAAATATATTTGGTAATAGCGTATGTGGCAAGGAAAATATCTTATTTTATAAGAAAATAATTAAAGATATTTGGGGTTTTTTTCGGTGTAAAAAATAATACAATTTCAAATAATTATTTATAAAATAAATATGTGATAAAAATATAAAAAATCAACCATTTAAACCTAAAATAATTATAATACATAGAATATTAAAAGCTTTTTTAATATAATAACATTTATAAGATATTAGTATATAAATATAATTTATAAAAAAAAATATAATTTGGGAAATTACTAATATATTAATATTACAAAGTAAATTATTTTTCTTAAAATTAAAATTTACATTTAGTATTTTTAGTTTTTAAAACTTTTTACTAAAAAATTTAATAAATTATAAAGTAAAGGATATTTATAATATATAATGGATTAAACGGGCGTTATTAGAAATTTAATTTTAAATAGAAATACGGTTTTTTCGAATAATATTATTTTTATCTAAAGTTTTTATTAATTAACGAATTAACCATTTATCTTATTACGATAATAAACCATTTGATATTATATAAATTTATTTAATTATTATTATATTATTAAATGCCATTACGCTTTTTTAATTTAATTTTTTATTTCGGATTATTAATATATATTTTCATAATAACGAAATATTTCATTAAATTATTAATATATTTTTAAAATTAAATGTATTTATTAGTTATTTAATTATTATATTAAAATTAAAAAAAATAATTACTTTATTATTAATATATCTTAATAATATAAATTTTAAAAAGATTTTAATTTAATAATTAATATAGAATAATTTAAAATGTATTATTTATAATTTTTTTATTATTTTTATATATAATAATTTTAATTTTAAAGATAATATAAAAGATTTAATATAAAATTATTATGATATTATGTAAAATTTAACTAACGTATTTATCATAATAACCTTAAATATCAAGGGATTTTTCATATTTAATTAATAATATTTAATTATTTTTTTTCAAAAAAACTAGTTTTTTAATAATATAATTAATATGTTAGTTTATATTTTTAATATCATATATTATTTATTAATAAATTTAATTTAAAATATATTTAGTTTATAATTATTTTAAGGGGTTATACCGTTTTTTATTATTATTTATTTTATTAAAACTATTAATTATATTTTACAAATATTTATTATTTATAAGAATGAAAGAAAAATATTAGGTGTATATAAAATCTATGATATTTTATTTAAAATAATATTTAATTATTAAGATTATAATATACGTTTTATAATAATATATAGGGATTAAAAGATAATTTCATATATTTGAAATATAATGGGGTTCTAAATAAAATTTAAAAATATTTATAAAAAGAAATAATAAATAATGCCCGTATTAGTTTTTTTTTATATTAAATTAAATCTTATGGAATTAATCTTAAAAAAATTTAATTTATTTATTAAAAAAATTATAAGGGGTTTTAATTATAATTAATATATTCATATAAATAAAATTAAATATTATTAATTTTTTTTTTTATTAAAAGATTTATTTTATATTTGATTTATTATATTTTTAATAGATAATTTGGTTGATATTAATATATTATTTATTAATTAAATTTAATATAAATATGTAATTAAAATATTAAATGGTTTAAAATCTAATTTTATTAAATTAAAATTATTTGCGATATAAAAAGAATTATTTAATATAAAAATTTAGATAGGTATATATATTAATAATATACTTAATAATATTAATATTACTTTTTATAATTAATATTAATTAATATTAATTATTAGTTATTTATTAATAATAATTATTATTATATAAGAAAATAATTATGATATATTAAGATAAATGATATTTTAATTGGTAATTATTTTTTACGGCGGCGGATCGAATTATTATAAGTTTAAAATATTATATTTTTATTAATTTATTTAGGAAAAAGTTATGGATTTAGAATTATTTATAGTTATTTTTTAATTAGATTTAATTAGATATATTATAATAAATAAAAAATAGAAATTTATTAATTTGGTTTTAAAATATATTAATATTTAATTTATTATTAATATTAAGAATAAAAAGAATTTTATATATAATATGGCGGTTATATTTAGCTAAATGTTAGTTAATAGATTATATTATATTTTGATTTGTAAAAAATTAAAACGATTGTTATGTATTAATCTAAATGCCTAGTATATAAATGTTAATATTAATAAGAATGTAATAAAATATACTTGTAAGATTATGGTAAATAGTAAGATAAAAAAATGCCGAAATAATTATATCGAATTTATTTTACTTTTTGATATTTCCAATCTATTATTTTTAAGTTTGAAATTATTATAAGATAGTAAGATTAAGGATTTTAATTTTAAAATAATTTATTTTAAATGGAGATTAATTTTATAAGATTTTATTTTATTATATATAAAAAATAATTTAAATATTAAAAGTAAAAAAAATTAGTATTTATATACATTAGATAGTAATTATAATATTATTAATAATAAGGATTAGTTTTTTATAAAATAGTTATAATATTATATGATTTATATATTATAAAAGGGAAAAATTATTATAAATTTTATTACTTATATTTTTAAATTAATAAAAATAAATATTTCTTAGTTTATTTAATTTATATATTAGCGTATTAGTTTAAATTATATAAATCGATTGCTTTATGAATTATAATTAGAAAATAATTTATTAATGAATTTTTTTAATATATAATTTATTATAAATAAAATTCTAAAATTTTATATTAATATAATCGAATTATATGGAAATAAAAGAGTTATAATTACCTTTGTAATTATAGCTATATATATAAAAGATTTAAGGCCTTTTTTTTTTTTCTTAAATTTTCCTTTTTTTTTTATATTTTTTTATTATTTTATTTGAAATATTATCGTTATTATGTTTTTTATATTTATTATTTATTAATTAAGTATTAATTTATTTATTAATTTATTTTACTTTGCTTTTACGGTAAATTAAATTAACGCTTCCGTTTATTTTTAATTTAAATATATATTTTTTTATTTAAATTATTTAGAATTAAAATATAATATTAAGGATTTTAATATAATATGTTATTTTTAATAAATAACCGAGCCTAAAGATTAATTATATTAATTATATTATAATAAAAATATTAAATATAAATATAACTTAAAGATTTATTCCAAATCGGCTATAGAAAAAATATATAAATTATATAATATTAAATTATAATTTCATTTAATTAATATATTTAAAAGGGATTATACCCTAACATTTACTATAAATTAATTCTTTTTAATATAATCATATAAAATATTAATAAATCGATTAATTTAATTTATATATATTAATATAATTATTATCATTATCTTTTAAATAAAATAATCTAAGATATTATTAAGTTTAAATTAATATTTTAAAACGTCCCCCCCTTTATACCGGAAAATTAATTAGTAATATATATTATTATTATTTATTTAGATAATTTCAATAGCGGCAAATATAATTTTATTATATATTTTCTAAATATTAATATAAATTATATTAATAAATATATCGTTATTTTTATTACCTTTATCGCTAATATTAATATTAATATATATAATATTAAAGCATAATATTTACTTTTAAATTTAAATAATATTACTAAATATACCACTAACATTTTTTTTATATTTCGTAATAAATTAAATATAAATACATTTAGCTTAGATATTAATAAGTAAAATTACAACTAAATATATATATAAGCCGTTATTTTTATTATTATTTTTAAATTTTCTTTTATTTTAATTACAAATAACATTCCATTTAATTTTATTTTCAAAACGTTTTTCCCCCTTAAATATTTTACTAATATTTCCGTTAATATCCCCACCAATGCCCTTACCATAACCTTTAATTTCGATAATTATTACCCGCCTTTTAATTAAAATAAAAAAGCCATATTAATATAAAAATTTACCGGTAAAAAAATATAAAAATACCGGCATAAATTAATATATATATTACTTTATTATTTACATATATAATAATTTATTATTTTTTAATTTATTTATTAATTTATCATTAATATTATTATAATGATATATAATAAAGAAATTATATTTTATTATAAAATAAAATAACATTATTAAAATTATAATAAGCATTAGAAAATTATTTATTTAATATGATTATTATATATAATAATATAAATAATTAATTTTTAATTTATATTTAAATAATTTTATTATAATTATCTTATATATATATATATTTTATTAATATAATATAAACTTAATATATTTATTATTATTAAAATAATATAAATTAATTAACATATAATTTTTTATTTTAAAATAATAACGTTTTATTTAAAATTTTTTATATTATAAAATATATATACGTATATTTTTATTATTATATTTTTACGCTAAGAATAATCACTAAAAATAATAATCTAATATATAATATTTTAATCTTATAATATATATATATATATATATTATAATATTTCCCATTCGCCATAAATAACTATTTATCTTACATATATATTAACGGAATTATTAAAAATATATTATAATTAATCTTTTTAAAGAAAAATAAATATTAATATAATAATTTTAAAAAAGTATTTTTATAAATAAATTTACCCTATTAATATCTAATTTAATTTATAAAAAAATTACATTAGTTTTATTATTAAATACATTAATAATTCTAAGCTAAATATACGTAATTATTAATTTAAATTTTTTTTCGTATCGGTTATTCTAAGCTATTTGGGCTTAACGATTTTTTATTTCATTTTAAAATCTAAGATTTTATTTACATATATAATATTAATAATATATTATTAATCGTATAATTTAATATTAAAATTAAAAATCCCGTTAATATATCTAATAAAAATAACGCATTAAAAATAATAATTACCATTTATAATAATATCGATGATATTAAATGAATTAATAATTTAATAATTATAATAGATATAAATATCAATTATTATATATTTAAATATATTATTTAATATGTTAGGGTTCTTTGAGGCGTTATATTTATATTTAAAACATTAATTTTTAATACCTTTTCATATTGCTAAATTTTAAATTAATCGTTATATTAGATTTAAGTATTTTATTATATTCTAAATTATTTTTTATATATCATTTATCCGAATTTTTTAAATTTATTTTATCCTTTAAAAATATTTATAAATTTTTAATCCTTCATACGAATTATTATTTTTTAATCGTAAATCTTAGTTATTTTCTATTATATTTTTTTTTTTATTAAAAACGTACCGGATAAATCATTTTATATATAATATTTTAAAATTAATACTTTTACCTAATTAGCATAAAAAATATTTAGCTCTTTCTATATAAATCACATTAATATATAAATCCTAAGCTAAATATTAACCATTACTTTTTTAAAAAATAAAGGGAAATTACTAAACGGATAATAATACTTATTATAATATATTTCCGGAAAAACTACCCTCTAACTTTTTACAAAGCCCATAATAAATTCTTATAAAAACTTAAAAACATATTGGTAAAAATAAAAAGTATTTATAAATTTATATATATGAAAATATAATAATTATAAATGCTTTTTTAATTTTAATTTATTTTTTATTTATTTATAAATCGCAAATTTTATATTAAATTATTTATATTTCGTAATAATAATAAACTTTTTTTCAATATAATTTTTATTTAATATTATTAAAATAATTTTAATATCTATAAATATAAATTTAATTTAATTATACTAAAATGCCTAATTAATTTAAAAATTATTTAATATATTATTATTAATAATCATTAAGAATTATAACCCATTTAATTTATTTTTATAAGGTTTTTTTTAAAATTATTTTAGCTTAAAAAATTCCTTAAAATCATTACCTAATAAATTAAAATATTAGTAAAATATAAAAAAATATATTTTATTTTACATTATATTATTTTATATAGCCCGCCTAAACTTTTATAATAAATTTATAAAATCCTTAAAAATCATTTATCTAAATTAAATAATTTTTTTAATATTTTAAATATCTATATTTATCCCAAACGCTACCATCGCAAATATAATTTATATAAATGAATTTTTTTCCATAAAATCCCTATATAATATTTTTTAATCGGATAATTAAATATTAATATCATATCATTTAATAAATATTATAATTTACTTATTATCTAAACCCCATTCTTTAATTTTAAATATTAAATAATATTAAATAATAATAAATTTTTTTTTATTATCGATAAAAATAATAATTTTATTAATACTTTTTAAAAATTAAATAAATAACTTATCTAATAAAAAATCAAATTATTAATAATTTATATTAATAATTTTTTTCAAAAAAAAAATATAATATAAAAAATATATTCTATTAATTACTAATCGTCTAAATAAAAAATAAATCCCCTTTATAATTTCTTTTTTAATAAAAATTAATAATAAATATTATAAATTTTTTAATTTTTTTATTTAATATAATAATATATTTAAACCATAGTATAATCCTAAGTATTAAATTTCTTAATTTATATAAAAAAAAATATATTATTCGGAAATTTTATTATTAATATATTATATAAAATTTATTAATAATTACAAATATTATTTTCTAATTAAAAACGAAAAAACAAAGTATATTTATAAATTTTTTCCGGATAATTTATTTTAAATTAAATATAATATAAATATATTTATTATCTATTAATTATTTTTATATATTACCGCTTTATTAATTAATAAATATTAAATAAAATATTATATTAAATAATTAATTTTAATAATTTCATTAATTATAAATAATAATTTAATTTTAAATATATATTTTAAAACTTTACATTAATTTTAATTTAATCGCTTTAAAAAATATAATTATATAATTATTATCCTAATTATAATTATAAATACCATATATAATATAATATTTTTTTTATACTTAATTTACATTACAAATATAATATTATTATAATAAAATACCATTCATTATATAAATTTAATTTAATTAATTTTAAATTCAAATTAATTTAAATTACTAATATAATAATAATTTAAAAAAGCATTAGCCATAGCATTTATAAAAAAATACTAAAACCTTTTAATATATTTATAATATTATATATATTTAAATATATATTAAATATATTAATAAAAAATAAAATTAATTATAATTTAATCCCTAATACCATTTAAAATCGAAATTTTTAAAATCAAAAAAAAAATATCATTAAAATTAAATAATAATATTATCTAATTACTAGATAAATTTAATATCATTTAATCTATTAATTATTAAATTATTATTAAATAATAAATAATATTTAAGAAATATCATAATATTAATTTTATATTATTTTTTAAATAACGTATTTATTTTTATATATATAAATATATAAAATAAATATAAAAAATAATTAAATAAATATATAATTAATAATTATAATTTAATAATTATATTAAATATTATTATATTATATTTAATAAATATATATTAAAAAATCTATTTTAATAATAAAATAAATATCATAATAACCTTAAAATTATTAAATTTAACTTAAATTTCAATTTAAAAAACGTTACATTTAAACTTATAGATACATTTACATAAATTAATAACAATGTAATTAAATGGCGTAGCCATTTATCTTTTGAATTAAAATCTAAATTAATTGAAATAATAACCGGTAATTATTTCCGAAAAGGATTATATGATATCGCATAATTTTTAATTTTAAATAATTTTACGTATATTAATCGGATTTTAATATAATTTAATTCATTAGATTTAAAATTAAATTATTAATTAAATTATATTAATTATTAAATTATAATAATTATTTTCGTAAAATTATTAAATTACGTATATTATCGGGTCCGTTTCGGCGATATAAAAAAATATATAAATATACGGATAAAGCCCGGGAAAAAATTTTTAAATATACGGATAATAAAACTTTTAAAATTAATAATAATTATATATATAAAAAAATAAAATAATTATAATATTTAAAAAATATAATTATTAATTAAAAAAATATTAATTAAATGTAATTTAATTAATATTATATATATATATATATAAAATTAAATTAATATATTAATTTTAATTTTAATATTAATAATTTTTTTTTTTAAAAATTATTATTAATATTTTAAAATTTTTAAGCGTGTTTTTATTTTTCCGAATAATAACCGCCGGGGCTATTTCCGACTTCTTAGGGGTTAGCTTTTAATAGCCCCGACGGCTATTATTTAGAAAAATAAAAATACGTTTAAAAATTTCCCCTATGTAAATATAAAAATTAACCGGGAAATTAAAAATTTTAATTAATTAATTAATTAATTAATTAATTATTTAATTAATTAATCAATTATTTAATTAATTAATTAATTAATTAATTAATTAAAAAAATAAAAATACGTAAGATTTAATTAGAAATTAAAAGCTATAAAGCTTATTAATTTTGCGGCAAAAAAAGCGTTTTAATTATATTAGCTAAAACTAAGGTTTAATTAAAAAATAATAAAATTATAAATAACTTTAATTTTAATTAATTAATTAATTAATTAATCAATTAATTAATTAATTAATTAATTAATTATTTAATTATAATAAAAATATAAATAATATTAAATTTAATTAATTAATTAAATTATAATAAAATTATAAATAATTTTAAATTCAATTAATTAATTAAATTTAATAAAATTATAAATAATTTTAAATTTAATTAATTAATTAAATTTAATGGGGTTATAAATAATTTTAATTTAAATGGCTTTTATAATTAAAATAGAAAAAATTTAAATATAAGCGATTTTATTAAATATATCTTTTAGTTTATAATTTAAAGGCTTTGGCGATTTAGCCGGGCCAGCTTTTAGTAAATTTAACTAATTAGTTAATTAAATATATTTTCTAATATTTTACTTAATAATAAATGAAAATTTCCTAGAATTTATTAATTAATATAGCTGAATTTTTTTAAGTTTAAACGTAATATAATTTCCGGTTAGATAAATAAATTATAAAATATTAATAATAATTTTATTAATATATTATAATTATTTTATTTAAATATTATAATTATTTTATAAATATTTTTAAAATTTAAATTATATTATATATATATTTATTTATATAATTTTTATTTATTATAATTTTTATTTAAATATTATTTTTTTATATTTAATTTTTTTTTTAATAATTTTTTAATTTTATTAAGCTTTTTTATTTTTCAATTATAATTATTACGCATTTAAATCATAATTAATTTATAACCTAAGGGGAAATAATATATAAATATAACCATTTTTTTCTTAGTAGCTAAGGGGAAAGGTATATAGATATAGCCCTTTTTTTTCTTGGTGGTCAAGGGGAAAAGGTATGTAAATATGGCCTTCCTCTTTTTGGCCGCGGCTAGCTCGTGGCTAGCCCGTGGCCCGGGGGAGGGTATGTAAATGTAGCCCTCCTTCTTTTTGGTGGCCAGGGGGGGAGGGTGTGTGGATGTGGCCCTCTTCCTTTTGGCCGTCGCTAGGGGAGAGGGTATGTAGATATAACCCTCTTTTTCTTAGCCGCCGCTAGGTCGTGGCTACTTCGCGTACGGGGGGGGGAGGTATGAAGATTGTCGCGTAATGGGGGGGTTCTTGTAATTTGTTTCGCTGTGGGGGGGGTAAGTAGGTTATTATTAATAGTAACAATGCGAATCGAAAGGGGGTTATCTCAGAAATTCAGACCAAGAAAGCAAAATGTATCTTTCTAGCCACATAGCTTTTTAGCTAATTAAACTTTTGATTTATCCCTACCTAATAAATTTTGCTTTTTTAATTTAAATTAAATTAATTGATTTTTAAATTTTATATTATTTTTTATTTATTTAAATACTTATTAAAAATTTAAATAATTTAAAATTAATAAAAATAATTAAATTTATTATTTTTATAAATAATTATATATTTATTTATCATTTTAAAATAATTTATTTATTAATATTAGCCTAAAAAATGCGAAAATTTAAGTACGTAAATTACGTAATTTTAATTATAAATAATTTTAAAATAATAATATAAATGTTTTTTTATAATAACGTAATAATTACTAATCGTATTTAATTAAAAAATAATTAAAAAAATAAAAAATTTAATTTTTTAATTTTAAATTATATTTTTATTTATATTATATATATAATTATAA
>MU376507.1:0-12881 GCA_022495205.1 Hypoxylon sp. FL1150
ATTTAAATAAATAATTTTATAAAAATTATTTTTAATTTCTAATAATTAATATTATTTAATAATTATTTTAATTATAATTTAAATAAATTAAATTACATTATGATTTAATTATTAATTATAAAATTATTAAAAAAAAATTATTTTTTTAATATCATATAATTTCCCTAATATTTATAATATATATTATTAATTATAATATATCTTAAAATTTTTTATAGCTATTAGAATATAATCGATTAGTATGGTATGGCCCGTGCGCGAAGCTAAGCCCGAGCTTTATGCGTAAAGCTTTAAAATTTTTAAAACCTTATAGCATTTATACCTAATTAAAATTAATTAAATATCTATTTATAATTACATTTTATAATATTTTTAATCATTATTATTATATAATAATAACTAAACTTAATTAATTAATAATAATTATTTTAAATTATTTTTATTTATTATTTTATAAAAATAATTAATTTTTATTTTAATATTAATATTTTTATAATTTTTTATAATTTCATAATTAAATAAAATATTTATTTTATAAATTTAATTTATAATATATTAATATAATTATTCTATTTAAGAAAAATAATGAAATTATTAATCATATAAATTTTAATTATATAATAATTTTAATTTAATAATTTTAATTTTATATTTATTACGATTTTATTAATTAATATATTATTATTTATTATTTTATTAATGCTAATTACCATATTTAATTTAATATTTAATATTATATTCTTATAAATAATAAATATTTTTAATAATATATGTAAAATATTATTAAAATTTAAATTATTATATAATTTAATTACTATAAATTAATTTTTTTATAAATAAACTAATAAATTATTAGTATTTTTAATTAATAAAAAAAAATAAGTAATATATTTATAAATTATATAAATAAATATAAATATTTTCATTATTTATAAAAATTTTTATAATATTAAAATTAAAATTAAATAATATATTATATTATAATATTCATTTAATATCCTAAAAAAAATAAAAAATTAAAAAATAAATAAATTATATAAATAATAAGATAAAAGAATATAAAAAGGAAAATAAAAATGAAAATTATAAATATAATATTTAAATGAAAATTAAAAAGAAATAATAATAAAAAAAGCTTAAAAAAATAAAAAAAAATAATAAAATAAATTACTAATTAATATATAAAAATTAAAAATCTAAAATTATTATATTAACATTACGTAATTAGAAATGTAAAATTTCCCTTTTAATATTATGTGGTTTTTTTTTATTTTTCTCTTATTAATCATTTTAATTAAAAAAATAATAAAAATAATTTTATAATACCTAACATAAATAATATTATTTGGAATTAATCTTAAAATAATAGGATAGTAAATACTTTTAAATTTTAATTTTCTTTACCCCTAGTTTTTTTTTAGATTTTTTAGAAAGTATTATAATTTAAAATAATAACTTTATAACTATCAAAATATAAATTAATTCCCTTAGGATTTTCCTAATAAATTCTTTTATTTATTATCTTATATATATAAATGATTTTATAATTATTAAATTTATAACTTTTTATATTATAATAAAATTATTAATTTTATCATTTAATTAATTTTATAATAAATATATAATAATAATAATAATAAAAATAATAATGGCGGCTATATTAATTAATTTATAAATCATAGAAAATATATTTTTATTTAAAAAATTAAGGCTTTTTATATATTTTATTATGGAAATGATTTTTAATTATAAAGATAATTTCTAATTATAAAAATAATTTCTAAATATAATATCGCTTTATTATATTATAATTTTTATTATTTTAATATTAAACGCAATAATTATAAAAATTATTACTATTAAATATTTAAAAATATATAATAAATTATTATTTATATTTTTAAAATATATTTTCTTATAATTAATAATAATATAATATATTTTTATTTAAAATATTTTTAATAATTTTATTAAGAATTATAATTTATTAAAATTTAGTTTTTTTAGCTTTTAATTTTTCTTTAAGCGATATTTTATTTTTAAATATTAGATATAATAATTATAAAGCTATTAATATAAAAATATAGAAAATATATTTTTCTAAATTTCTATAATAAATATATTTATTTTATTATATAATTTTATATTAATAAAAATATAATAGCTATATATTTAAATATAAATGATAAAAAACTTAAATTAAACATAATATATTAAACATAAAAAATCAAAAATATAATAATAAAAAAAAAAAATTTAATTATTATGATTAAAATATAAATAGAAAATAAAAGATAAAAAATAAAAAAAATATAATAAAAAAGAATTTAATTACAAAATAATTATGATTTTTCCCATATATACTTAATTAAATAATTTCCCCTTAAAAAAAAAAGGAAAAAAAATGAGTAATATTATAATAATATATTATATATTTAATTATAATTTTATTAATTACTTATTAATATTTATTTTTAATAAATTATATATACTTTTAATTTAAAACCATTTATATTATGATATTATATTTTATAATAAGAAATATTTAAATAGTATATTTAATATTTAATTTTATTTGATTTAATTTTATTTAATTTTATTTTATTTAATTTCATCCGATTTTATTTAATCTTATGAAAATTTATAATTTATATAATTATATATATATTTTAATATAAAATAATTACATTTTACTAATTATATTATATTTTAAAATCCTTATATATAAATTTAAATATTTAAATAATTTAATTATTTATAAGTTTATTTTAGAATTTTTATATTTTAAATTATTTAAATTAAATTATATTATAATTGAAATTTTTAATATAAATTTTTAAATTATATATATTAAAAATATAAATAAATTATTATATTAATTTAAAATAATATAAAAAATAAAAATATTATTATAAAATAATTGTTATTATATGTTAATTTTTTTATTGGAATAGGATATGCGTGGATGTGTGGCACAAGCCACGCTAGTTCACGTGGTGAGGCTAGCGTGGCTGGGGCCATACCCCACATTGCAACCTTGGCTTAAGGCCAAGGCTTTGCATTCTATTCTTAGCTTATTCATTCAAACCACTTATAACATCGATTCGCGTATTCTTACTTTTACTTTGATTTATTATATAATTATTAATCCAACATTTTTATTTAATTAATAATAATTAGATTTTAATATTTTAATTTTTAATATTAATTTTTAATTATCAATTAGAAAAAAAAATATTTCGGGGCTATTTAAAATTAAAATAAATTAAAAATTAGCCGGCTTTACGTATAATAAATTTATTAATAAAATTAATTATAAAATATTATAAAATAAATTTTTACTAAATATAATTTAATAAGCTAATATTCTAAGTAAATTATTTTTTTTTTATAAAAATAAAACTATTTTTTTTTTATATTTTTAGTAAATTTTTTATTAATTTTATTTTTATTATATTATATTTATATTATTTTATTATTATATTTTTTATTTATTTCATAATTTATTTACTAATATAAATTATTTTATTAATAATAATTATTCATTATTATTAAATATAATATTAATTATAAATTTAAATTTATTAAATTATTTTATTAAGATTATTATTATAAATACTAATTAGCATAAAATATTTAATATTATAAAATAAAATATAATTAATAAATAAATATATTTAATTATAATTAAATTTTTTAGGGATTATAATAATATTAATATATATTTCTTAATAATTATTTTTAAATTTTAAATTATTTAATATAATATAAAAATATTCTTTATATATATAAAATAATTAAAATTATAAAATCCTATTAGGAAAATATTTAACCTATAATAATAATTATAACGTTTCAATGAATTTTTATAAAAAAGCAAGTAAATTTCTAAAATATTTAATAATATTTTTAATTACCTAATTAATTTTATTTTTTTAATAGAAATTTAGGATAAAATGTACGATAAATTTAATAAAGCTTACTTATCATATAATTTTTAGCTAATTAAAATAAAAAGATTCCTCCGTAATTTTTATATTTTATTTTTAATTTATAATATAAAAAAATTAACCATTAAAATATTAAGTTTTAATATAATTTATATAAAACATTTTTATTATTTATTAAAAAATATAAGACATTGCTTTTTAATATATTAAATTATTAAATTTTATTATTATTTTTTTTTAATATAAAAGAAATTTCTTAAGATTATATTTAATAGTTAAGTATTTAATAATATTAATAGCTATGATAATCGCCCCATTACTATGTAAATTACAAATAAATTAAGAATTTTAAAGTAAAGTAATTTTAAAAATAAATATAATAAAAAGTATAAATAAAAATTAATATT
The DNA here is from genome assembly GCA_022495205.1 of Hypoxylon sp. FL1150. NCBI lineage: Eukaryota > Fungi > Ascomycota > Sordariomycetes > Xylariales > Hypoxylaceae > Hypoxylon > Hypoxylon sp. FL1150. The sequence goes on from MU376507.1 coordinate 4,358, forward strand.
TTTTTTCCTAATTAATATCCCTTAGGGCAAGATAAAAAAAATTAATGATTTATATAAAATTTAATATTTTTATTATATTATTTAACATATATTTTAATTAATTTATTATTATATTTATTTTATATTTTAATATTATAATATTTTTTTTTTTATTTTAACGTTTTTTATTTTATTTATAATTACTTAGGTATTTTAATAAAAATAATCTAAATATATTAATTTATTAATTTATATATTAAATATAATAAAATTAAACTTAAAAGTTTAGCGTAATATAATATAAGTTTAATATATAAAACTTTAAAATTATAATCTTTTATATATTTCCTCTTTAATATATAAAAAATTAATATTTTATGTAAATAAATATAATTTAAAAGTTTTTAATAATTTTATTTAATTATTTTTATTTAGAAATAATAATTATAAAGTTTTCATTAATTTTACTTAGTTATTAATAATCTTATAATTACTTAAATTTCCCTTTTTAAAATAAATTACAAATATTTATACTTAAAAAATTATAATTTAAAAAAATAAATTTATAGATAATATATTATTAAATATATTAAAATATGTAATAACATTCTTAATAATATTAATAATAAATTCTTTAATAAAATTAATCCTTTAATTAATAAATTAGAAATTTTAATTAAAAAATAATTTGCTTTTAATAATTATATTATATAAATTTAATTTAAAATTAATCCTAATAACCTTAGTAAATAAATTTATTTTTAAATATTAAATAATTATATAAGTTATATAATAAACCTTATAAATCATATTTTAGATTTTTTATAATAATTATATAATATGCCTAAGCCATATTATATTTTTAATAATTTTTTAGATTTTATAAAATAATATTATATATTTTTTAATTTCTAATAAACTAAGGCTAAAACTTTTTATTAATAAATTACTAAGCTTAATTTTAATTAATCATTATATTTATTTATATTTGAAATATTATGATTAAATCTTAATAAAATAAAACATTATTATTATTTTATATCCGAAATTTAATAAAATTTCATTAAATTTTCTATTTCTAGAATTATCTAAATTAATCATAATATTTATATTATGGTAATTATTATAATATTTGTATTTAAAGCTTTTAAAAATATAAATTAATATAGTAAGAAATTAGTTCCGGAATAAATTATAAATCTTATATTTAAAATAAAAAAATTTATAATTAAAAGTAATAAAATCGGAAATATATCTTTTAAATAAAAATTTATTTATATATTTTTTTAGTAAAATAAATAATATTAAATCATTTAGTCATTATAATATAAATACTAATATAATATAAATATTAATTAATAAATTTATTTTCTTAAAATATATATTATTTAAATAAATAATTTTAAATAATAAATATATATTATATTTGATTTATCATTTATTTAATTATAAATTAATTTTATTTCATATAAATCTAATAATTAATAATTTCTTACCATATAATATTTTATATTAATAAACATTATTATATTTATTATTTATATATAAAATACCTTTTAAATTATAATATTAAAAATATTTCTTATATTAGCTTTTTATTATATAATATATATATCCGCCATTTATATATAAATATAATATATAACTTTTTATACTTTATATATACATATAAAATTTATTAAAATTAAAAAAAAACTTCTAATATAATTAAATTACTTAAAAAAAATAATAATAAATTAAATATTATTCAAATAAATTTAAATATAAAATATTATAAATATATCATAAAATTAATATTTTTTTAATATATATTATAATATAATTACTTTAATTTAATGGTATTTTACTTTATTTTCTAAAGCCCTTTTTTTTTTCCTAAATTCTTTTTTTTTTCATTTTTTTTTTCTTTCTTTTTTAATTTTTTTCTTTGCTTCTAAGCTATAATAAAAAATTAACAGAATAATATGAATTTAATAAAGCCTAAGAAATATAATTATCTTAGAATTAAAATAATATATAAATAAATTTATAAAAATCTTAATAAAAATTTTTAAATAATTTATTTTATTTATTATAAAAAATTTAATTTTAATATTATATTTATTATTAATAATAAATAAGTAAAATATAATAATTTAAATATTTAAAATATAAATAATTTTAATTAATAATTTCATTTTATTAATTATTTATAAGATTTTTAATTATTATTTAATATTACTTTTAGCTATGAATATTAACTTAATAATTTTTATATTAAATCCCTTTTATCTAATATTTATATATTATATATTATATTATAATATCTTATATTTATTATAATTTCATTATAATTAATTATATTATAATATTTTATATTATAATAAAATTTATTATAATTATTTATATTATAATATTCTATGACCGGCCTTATTTTATTACGGTTAATTATATCATATTATATTAGGTTATAATATATTAAATTATCCCATAGATTGCCTAATATTTTTACTAATAATTATTTTAATAATATTAATAGAATATCCCTAAGTTATATATTTCGGCTTAATAATTTTAATTTTAATATTTAAATATTATAAATATTATAATTACCTAAAAGCTTATTTAATAATTTTAATAGTTTTTATAAACCTAGTAATTTTTTTAGTTTTAATAACTTTAGAAATTTCTTTTATAATTTTAAAAGTTTTAAAAAGAAATTACTAAGCATTAAAAAATTCCCATTTAATTATAAATAATAGTATAATAAATTTAATTTTAATCTTAAAATTAATTATATAAATATTATATTATATTTTAATAATTATTATATAAACCAAATAAAAATAAATAAAAAAAATAATAATAAATAATTCATTATATAAAAATTTAAAAATAATTATAAATTTTTCTTTTATTTTAATTTATTTTAATTTATAATTAATTAATAAATTAAAATTTAAGTAATTAATTATAAAATGTTTATAATATTTTAAACCCATTTATATTATTAATTTATTAAAAATATTATTTTATAATTATTATTTTATTTAAAATATTAAATTATTTTTATTTATTATTATAAAATTATCCGCGATATTTAACTTATAAATAATAATTTTAATATTAAATATTTTTATAATTATAAAATTTTAATAATTTATTATTTAATTTATTTAAAAGATTTTATTTTTTAATAATATAAGAATAAATTAAAATCATTATATATAATAATATATAAAAATGATTTAATAAATTTACTATTATTTTTATATATACTTTAAATAATTTCATTTCTATTAATATTTATATTACCTATATTTTTATTAATATTAATAATTTCATTAACATTTATATTTCCACCGGCGCTTATAATTTTACCATTTTATATATTATAAATTATCATATATAATTTATTATAAAAAAAAAATAATTATATTTCTTATAATAAAGCTATTTTATTATCATTTTAAATAGCATTTTGAAAATATACCTTAGATTTTTTTCTATAGAATTACACATTAAAATTTAATACTAATTAGGTTAAAATTACTAAGGCATTAGTAAATTTAATCAATGGTAATTTAAGCTTAACCCCCCTTTAATATTAATATAAAAAAAATCATTATTTTTTATAAAATATAATAAAATAATATCTTATAATTATAAATTTTATTTACCTAAGTATTTTTCTAAATATTTTAAACCAAAAGCTCTAAATAATAATAATATTAATCTTTTATTTAATAGCTAAATTAAATATAAATCAAATAATAATTTAAATATTATATAAAAAAAATAATAATAGCTTTTTTATTAAAATCTTAAAATTTAAAAAATGGAAAATTAATTTAATATTAAATAAACTTATAGTTTTATAATTTATAATAATATTTAAATAATTTTTTAAATATTTCCATAGAGATTAAATATTTTAATAAAATTTAATAAATAATTATATATTAAATAACTAATAAATATATTAAAATCCCTTAATATATTTACATATATAAAATCTATTTTATTAATTAATATAATAATCGTAATAATTATAATTAAAATTAATATAAATACGCTTATACGATACCATATAAAATAAATTATTTATTTATATATATATAAATATAATTTTATTTACTTATATATTTAATTAATCTTTTTTTTATATATAATTTATTTTCCTTTATTTATCTAATATTTAATATATAATAAATATTACTAATGAAATAATTTTAAATATATATAAAAATTAATAATAAATATTATTAATATATTATTTTCATTTAATTTCCTTTCATTTTTTTTTCTATATATTAATTAATTAATAAGTTTATAATTTTATTAATTTAACCTAAATAATAAAAATTATAATCTTAATTAAAATATTAATATCTAAATATATATTAAAAATTTTATTTAATTATTTATTATTTATAAAAAATATATAAATAAAAATATATATTTATTTATTATAAATTTTAAATTAATATATATAAAAAAAATATATCATTTAATATAAATAAATTTAATATAATATTATTAATTTATTTATAATTAAAATATTTACCTTTTAAATATTTATATATAGAAAAATAATTAATTATTTATTTATAAATAAATAAATTTTTATAAATAATTAAAAAATTATTTAAATATTTAATTATCTTAGAATTATTAAATTAATAAGTAATTATATTTTAAATATTTAAATAAAATTTTTATTTAAAATATTATTTCTTTCTTAGAAATTTAATTAAAATTAATTAATTATATATAATAAATCATTTTTATATATAAAAAGAATTTAAAAAAAAGATATTTTCTAAATAAAATAATATCATAAATATAACATATTTTAATAACTTAGTTTATAAATTAATTTTATATTATACTATATATTTATTTATAATTTAATTTAAGATTATAATATTTAATAATATATAAATTAATATATTTATAATATATTTTTAATTTACATATATATTTATAAATTATTAAAAGAAAAAAAAATAAATAGAAAATAACTTATATATTTTAGAATTTCCTATTTAATAATAAACGATAGCTTTAAACTTTTTATATTTTTAAATTTTATATATATTTTTTATTACTTTTATTTTTTTATAAATATCCTAAGTATCTTTATAATTTAGCTTTTAAATATTAAGCTTTAAACTATCTTAAAATTAAATTTAGAAAATGCTTATACTTAAAAATTAACTTTTATTTTAGTATATTAAAATTACTTCTTAGCATTTTCATAATATAAATTTTATATATTTTTTAAATAATAAAAAAACATTTTATTTTAAAATTTTCCTTATATTAATTAATTTTTTATATAAATATTTTATATAATATAATATATTAATTTTATCCTTATAATATAAAAATAAATTTAATATTTTTAATTATAAAATATACTAATGGTAATATAATTAGTATAAATTTCTTAGAGTTTACTAGGAATTTTCCATTTCAAAAACCCCGAATATAATAATTATTATAAAATATATTACTAGAAAAACATGGTATTACATTATGATAATTTATTTTACTTACTAATTGAAAATTAAAATAAAATGTTTATTTTTTTTATTTTAAAAAAAATAAAAATATTAAAAAAAAACGGCGGAAAAATTCTATTAGTTTTATAACCTTAGCTAAGCCATATATCTATTAATATTAAATAGCATTTTATATAATAAAAAAAACCATTTTAATGATTAATTATTTTATTTATTTTATTAATTTTAATATAATCGCCATAATAAACTTTACATATTCCTTTTTAAATTAAAAATTAATAATATATTTAACCTTTTTAATTATATTATTAATATTAATCCTATTAATAGAAAATAAAAAGAATAAAAAATAAATTCTTAATATATATTTAACTTTAAAAAAATAAATTAATAAAATGAATAATTTAATTATTAATTATTTTTATTAATATTTTAATAATAAATGTAATTTTAATAAAATAATTAAATATTTAAATAATATTTAATATTATGAAATTACTAATTATAAAACTATTAATATATTTATCTATTAATTAATATGTTTTATTCTTTTTATTTTAAAATTATTAATTATTAATATTAATAATATTATTTATTATTATAATTTTTTTATTTTTAGATTTTCTTTATATATATTTAAATTTATAATAATTAATAATTTTTATTTTTTATATGGTTTTTATAAGCGCCTTATTATTTAGATTAATAGCTATGATAAATATAAATGTTATTTTTATTATATATATGAAATTTATGATTATATATTAATATATATTTATTATTAATTATTATTATTTTAAAAATAATAATATTAATTTATTAATATATAAAATAATGATAATAATATATATATAATATAATTTATTATTAAGATATATAATTTTTAAAATTAAATTAATAATAAAAAAATTTTTACTTTTATTTTAAAATTTAAAAATATTATATATAAAATTAAATATTTATATTTTATAAGATTTAATATACTAATAAGATATATTAATTATTATATACGCATTTATTTTAATAATAAAAAATTATGGTTTTTAAAAGTTTTTTATGTTATATGTTATTTTATTAAATTATTAGAATTATTTATAATATATTTAATTAAATATAAATATATAATATTAAAATTCTTTGAATATATAATTATATTAATTTTTTATATATTTAATTATGAAATTATAAGACGTTATCACTTAGAAATTAATGTTATATTTCTATTAATAGAAAAACTCCCAAAGAAACCCTAGGATAATAATAATAACATATAATAATAAATAAAAATATAAAATAAACTTATGAATATAATAACTAAGCTTTTTAAAAATTCCTTTTTAATAGTAAAATTATTTATTAATAGCATTATTAATTAAATTTTAAATATTATTAATAATTAATTTATAATCTTTTTATTTAAAAGATTTTTTAAAACTTTAATTACATATTATATAACTTTTACGGATTAATATTTACGCTTTATATATAATAAATAATTTTATTTATAATACCTTATAAATATATATTTTTTTTATTATTTTCTTAAGGATAATATTAGGTAATTAATAGAATAAAAAACATTGTAATTTTTCTTAAAATATATAAATGATAAAAATAATTATTTTTTTTTAAATAAAAATTTTAATATTATAAATATTATTAATTAATAAATAATATATATTATGCTATAGCACAAAGCGTTTAGCTTATTACTAATCATTACTAACATATACGATTTATATGATAAAAAAATAAAATTATTAATTTTAAATAATAAATTTAATTTTATATTAAAAATAAAAAATTTAAATAATATAAAAGATAAAAAAACTAAGTAATTTTTCTAAGAATTTAATTTAAAATTATAATAAGAATTAGTTTTATTATTAATTACCGCTATTTTTTAGATATTTAGAATTATAAAAATAAATTAAAATATATAAAAAGAAAAAACTTTAAATTAATATAATAAAAAATAATTATTATAAAATTTATTAAAAAAAAATAATTATAAATATTAAATATTAAAATAAAAAAGTATATTAAATAAATATAAATTATAATTAAAAAATAATATTAAATGATTAATATTTTTAATTACTTTAAAATATAAATTATTTTTATTAAATTTATTATAATTATAATATATTTATAATATTTATTTATTTTTTTATATGTTATTTCGTAATAATATTCGCTAATAATTTAAATTGAAATTTAAATTTAATATAAGTTTAAAATTATTATTAATTTATAATAATAAAAATTTATATTTATTAATAATTATTAATAAATTTATAATATTAATTTAATAATTTATAATTTTTATAAAAATGCAAATTAATTAAAGCTTAAATTCCATAGCTTTTTATTATATAATAAATATTATAAATAATTATAATAATATATATAATTATAAAAATAATATTAAATAATGAAAATAATTATAAATAATTATAAGTAAAATTCTATTTAAAAATGTAATTATATTAATTTTTAAAATTTAAATTTATTATTAATCTTAAAATAAAAAATAATAATATAATTATTAATAAATGATTTTTTAGAAATAAAATTTTAAATAAAACTTAGATTCTAAATTATTAAATATTAGTTTTAAATGAATATAATAAATGATAAATTATATTACATTATATATATAAAATATATTTATATTATTTATTATTTTACGCTATACTTTTATTATTTTCTAAATATTAATTAATAGTATAATATATTATTTAATAATAACTTTTTCGCTTCGAAAAAAAACCGATTAAATAGTTTAAAATAATTAAAATTAATTTATTTTTAACGATATTTAAAAACGTTTTTATCATTATAATTTTTATTTTATAATTAATATTATAATTTTTATAATAATTTTTAATAAAATTTTTTTTATAAATTTTATAATAACTTTTATTTTCCTTTTTATTCCGATATTAATCCGACCGGAGGTCATATTGCGCTCAAACCCAGAAAAATTCGGCCGTATTAGTCAGCAAAATACCCTTTATTACTAAGCAAATTATCAG
>MU376508.1:0-12747 GCA_022495205.1 Hypoxylon sp. FL1150
ATTTTTAATTATAAATTAATAATAATTTTTAAATACCAATGCATTATAATTAAAATTTATAATAATTTTTTTTTTTTTTTTTTTTTTTTTTTTTTTTTAAAAAATTATAATGAGCTTGGATTGCTAATGACTAAGCGGGCTACGTGGGAGCCTTATATGCTAGCCAATTACGTAAGCATATTAGGAGTCGTATTTAAAATTATAAAACTATTATTACTAAGACCTAATATATGCTTTTTTAATAATAAAAAATACTAACGTTTTCGTTAATATTAATATTTTTAATTAATAGTTTTTCCTAATTAATTTTCCTAATTTATATTTTAAATATATTTTTTTAATTTATATCGTAAAGATATGATCGTAATAAAATATTTAGATTAAAAGCGTTGAAAATATATCTAAAAATAATATGATTACTTATTAATAAAAATAAGTCGTTAAAAATAACCGTAAGCGATAAATAAATGCGATCGGTTAAAAATAATTTAATAATCATATGTAAAAATAACGTTAATAATAAATTAATAAAAATGGCGAAATATTATTAATTATTATGATAATAAATAATAAAATTATAAAATCTAATTAAATAAAAATTAAGATTTTAAAAATCGGATTTAAAATTTAATAATTAGTATTTTTATTAAATTTTATTAAATTAAATATATATGATATTAATTTTAATTAAACGTAATTAAATATAATTAAATATATTTTAATTTAATAAAATTTTTTTTTTATAAATAATTAATGTTTTATTAATTTAATTTTTTTATTAATTTATTTAATTATATAATATTTATTTTATATTTATTTATTTCATTTAATTATTTTTTATATATTTATTTTATATATATTATCAAAATAAAATTTTAATATATTATTAAATAATTTTTATTAAATATTATAAATTAATAAAATTATATATTATTATAATATTATAATAATTAATTAAAATAAATATATTTTAAATAATATAAAATATATTTTAAATAAAATTATTATTTTAATTAATTTAAATATTTTAATTAATTATAATTATTAATATTTAAAAAAAAATAATAATATATATATATTTTATATTTAAAATTATTTAAATAATAATTATAATAATATTATAAATTATTTAAATAAATATATTAATAATATATTATTATATTTATATTCCGGTAAATATTAATAATATTTTAATTATTTCGGTAAATATTAATAATATTTTAATTATAAAAAAAAAATTTTATAAAAATTTATTATTATTAATTTTTATTAGATTTAATAAGCTTTTAATTTTATAATAAATAAAATTAAAAAGAAAATTAATTTTTTTAATAATTTTTACTTAAAAATATAAAATAATAAAATAATTTTTTAATTAAAATAATTAAATAAGGCCTAATTTCTTAATTTTTTTAGTAAAAATAAATAGAAATATATTAAAAAATACTTAAATATTATTATTTATTTATAACGCTTTTAATATATAAAAATAAAATAAAAATTATTTAAATTTATTAAATTAATTTTACGAAAAATTATTAATATTAATATTAATTATTATAATGATTATAATAATTTAATTTATATTTATTTTAAAAATTTTATATTAAGCATTAATATTTAATTAAAAATTAATAATTATTTATATGAAAATTTTAATAATATTTTTTCTTTAAAATTAAAGATATATTAAAATATATTTTAAAATATATTATTAATAATTAATAGGGTTAAAATTTAAAAGCTATATGGTAATATTAAAATTATATTTTTTTAAACCTAAGAGCTTATAATATTAATTTTTATTTGCAAAATATTAGATATTATTATAATAATATATTATTATAAAATCTAATTAAATGAAAATTAAAATTTCGAAAATTAAATTTAAAACTTAATAATTAGTATTTTTACTAAGTTTTACTAAATTAAATATATATGATATCAATTTTAATTAAATGTAATTAAATATAACTAAATATATTTTAATTTAATAAATTTCTTTTTTTATAAGTAATTAATATTTCGTTAATTTGGCTTTTTTATTAATTTATTTAATTATGTAATATTTATTTTATATTTATTTATTTTATTTAATTATTTTTCATATGTTTATTTTATATATATTATCGGGGTGAAATTTTAATATATTATTAGATAGTTTTTATTAAATATTATAAATTAATAAAGTTATATATTATCATAATATTATAATAATTAATTAAAATAAATATGTTTTAAATGATATAAAATATATTTTAAATAAAGCTATTATTTTAATTAATTTAGATATTTTAATTAATTATAATCGTTAATATCTAAAAAAAAATAATAATATATATAAGTTTTATATTTAGAATTATCTAAATAATAATTATAATAACATTACGAATTATTTAAATAAATATATTAGTAATATATTATTATATTTGTAATTTATTAAGCTAAAATATACCTAGTTATATTTAATTACGCTTAGCTAGGGCTAATATCATATATATTTAATTTAATAAAATTTAGCAAAAATACTAACTATTAAGTTTTAAATTTAATTTTTAAAATTTTAATTTTCATTTAATTAGATTTTATAATTTTATTATTCATTATCATAATAATTATTAGAGAAATTATAAATAAAACTTATAATAAAAATGATAATTTAAAATTTAATTATTTTAAAAAATAAATTAATTATTATTAAAAATAAAAAAAACCAATTAAAATTAATTGATTTTATTTTTATTTTAAAATATATTAATAATAATTAATTAATTAGAAAAATAATTAATATTATTTTAAAAATAAATATCTAAATATTAATTTCATATAAAAAATAAATTATTTAAAATATTAATTAATAATTTTAAAATATTTAAGAATTTAATACCTTTTTTTATAAGATTTATTATTTTTATTTTCCTTAATAAAATAATTACGCATAATTTACTTAGCATACATTAAAATTCTTACTTTCTAAATTTTATTTTTTTTATTTCTTTAATTTTTATTTATTTTTAATAATTTTTAATATATCTAAAAAATATTAATTAATTAATTATTTCATTTTTTTTATATTTTTCGAATTTTTATTTAAAAATTTATATTTTAATTAATTTATTTTTTAACTTTTCATTTTTATTATTTTTATATATTTATAATAAATGTAAATAATATATTCCTAACGATTTTAATTAAAATTTCTAATATTAATATTATAAATAAATCCGAAAATTTCATTAACCATTTAGATAATAATATTAATATTATTTTTAATAATTTTATATATAATTTTATTAAACTTATTAATTTATTTAATAACAAAAATAAATTTAATAAAATTACAGATATTATTTTTTTATTTTCTATTAACATATAATAATTTAATTTTTAATTATAAACCCTAATTAAATTAATAAATTTTATGATTAATATTAATTAAATGTGATTAATTAACGATATTAATTAAATATAAATAATCATAAATATTAAATAAATATAAATCATAAATAATTTTAAATTTAATTGTAAATTAATTTTTTATTTTAATAATAAATTAAATGTAAATGAAAATTATTTTAATGAAATAAATGATATATATATTAAACCCTATAAATAATTAATTTAACCCGCTAAAATATTAAAATTAATAAAATATTTCTTTCCAATTTTAAATATAAAATTTACATTATAATTAAAAAAAAATAAAGATAATTTAAAAAAAGTATATATAAATATTTTTAATTAATTTAATTAAGATATTTAAACCGATAATTTTATATATAATTAATATAAATAATTTCTTAAGTAATTTTTATATAAATAGTATATGATATAAATTAAAATAATAATATATTATTATAATAATATTTAATATTTTGTAAATAGAAATTAATGTTATAAATTCTTAGATTTAAAAAAATATAATTTTAATATTATTATATAATTTTTAGGTTTTAATTTTATTAATTATTAATAATATATTTTAAAATATATTTTAATATATTTTTAATTTTAAAAAAAAAATATTATTAAAATTTTTATATAAATAATTATTAATCTTTAATTAAATATTAATATTTAATATAAAACTTTTAAAATAAATATAAATTAAATTATTATAATCATTATAATAATTTATATTAATATTAATGATTTTTCATAAAATTAATTTAACAAATTTAAATAATTTTTATTATATTTTTATACATTAAAAGTATTATAAATAAATAGTAATATTTAGGCATTTTTCGGTATATTTCTATTTATTTTTACTAAGAAAATTAAAAAATTGAATTTTATTTAATTATTTTAATTAAAAAATTATTTTATTATTTTATATTTTTAAATAAAAATTATCAAAGAAATTAATTTCTTTTTTAATTTTATTTATTATGAAATTAAAAATTTATTAAATTTAATAGAAATTAATAATAATAAATTTTTATAAAATTTTTTTTTTATAATTAAAATACCGTTAATATTTACCAAAATAATTAAGGTATTATTAATGTTTATTAGAATATAAATATAATAATATATTATTAATATATTTATTTAAATAATTTATAATATTATTATAATTATTATTTAAATAATTTTAAATATAAAATATATATATATTATTATTTTTTTTTAAATATTAATAATTATAATTAATTAAAATACTTAAATTAATTAAAATAATAATTTTATTTAAAATATATTTTATATTATTTAAAATATATTTATTTTAATTAATTATTATAATATTATAATAATATATAATTTTATTAATTTATAATATTTAATAAGAATTATTTAATAATATATTAGAATTTTACCCCAATAATATATATAAAATAAATATATAAAAGATAATTAAATGGAATAAATAAATATAAAATAAATATTATATGATTAAATAAATTAACAAAAAAATTAAATTAATAAGATATTAATTATTTATAAAAAAAGGAGTTTATTAAATTAAAATATATTTAATTATATTTAATTATATTTAATTAAAATTAATATTATATATATTTAATTTAGTAAAATTTAGTAAAAATATTAGCTATTAGGTTTTAAATTTAATCTTTAAAATTTTAATTTTTATTTAATTAGATTTTATAATTTTACTATTTATTATTATAATAATATTTGGTTTATATTCGTTTTAAAAATTTTATATTAAATATTAATATTTAATTAGAAATTAACGTATTTATTTAGACGATTCGTAATGTTATTACGACCGTTACTTAAACGATTTTAAATATGAAATGTATATATATTATCGTTTTTTATATTAGGTTTTAATAATAATTTTAGCCTTATTAGATGTGGCTTCTATATGCTTACGTAATTAGTTTTAGCATACAAAGCTCCCACGTAATTTGCTTAATCATTAGTAATTTAAATTTATTATAATTTTTAATTCTAATGTTTTGGTATTTCATAATATTATATTTTATAATATAAAAAAATATTAATAATTAAAAGAAAAAACGTATAATCATTAATTTATAAATATTTAATAAAATAATTTTAATTAATATTTATTTTTTATTTTATTAAGAAAAAATTATTATATAAATAAAAAGTAAAAAATTTATATTTATCATCGATAATTTAAATTATTTTTATTAATTATTTATTATAAATTATTATAAATATTATATGGTTATTATTTTTTCATAAGGATTAAAAATTTTAAATATAATTTTAATAAGCTTTTAAAATTCTTTAATTTTTAATTAATAATTTATAAATTAACGTTTAAATTTATTTAAAATATTTATAAAAATATATATTAATGATTTCGTTATTTTTAATAATATAAAGAAAAAATATATTAAATATTTAAATGTAATTTTCGGCATGATAATAAAAATCGAATTAATATTAAATCTTAAAAAATTATTCCTTAGGTATTTATTAATTTATTTATTAAAATTTATAATTAATAATATAAATATAATAATTATTTTTAATTATATTAAAATTATTTAAAAATTAAAAATGTTAATTAATTTTGTAAATCTTAAAAAATACATTGGAATGATTATATTTCTCTATAAATATATTCCGTGATATTAATAAAAAATCAAACCTTTTTAAAATCGCAAAATAAATTTACTAGCTTAAAGTCGAAAAAAATCGGAAATACCGCCGGCTTTTACCGTTTATAAGAAATATATAATACGAATAATATTTTAATTTACCCTATTAAAATATAAATTATATTAAATTTTCTAAGCATAATTCTATGATATTAACTATTTAGCATATTAGGATTTTAACGAAATTACGTTTATTAAAATTAATATATCTAAAAAAAAAAGTTTTAGAATTATTATATTTTACTTAAATTATAATTAAAATAAACGTAATATTTTTATAAATAATATTAAATTTATTATATATTTATTTAAAATTTTAATTAAAATTAAATTAAAATATCAAGCTATTAAATTTAAAATAATTTATTTCATATAAATTACATAATAAAATCACATATAATTAAAATCATATAAAAAATTAATTATGATTTTTACGGATTATAAAATAATAAAAAAAATTATTATATAAATTTCGTTAAAAACTTATAATGTTAATAAACTAAATAATAAATTAATAGTTATTTCGTTATTTTTATCTTAGTTTTAATTCGATATACGTTATATTCTAAGTCGTTTTAATTTTATCCTAGATATTTTATTTTAATTATTTATATATAATATACCCAAAGACATTAAAAAACGAAATAATCAAACCAAATCGAAACTTGAAAATATAATTAATAATTTTAAATATTATCATTCCATATAAATTTCCATTGATATAAATTTCTGCAAATGAATTACAAAAAATTATAATTAAAATAAAAGATTTAAATAACTTAAATATATCATAGAAAAAACTAATAAAAACCAAAGAAATATTAAAAAATAATATCGATATATTTTTAATGATAATTTATTATATTATATTATTAAGAATAATTATAAATAATTTTATATATTATTTAATTATATTAAAAAATTATTTAAATTAATTTATAATTAAAAATATTATTATAAATTAAAATATATAATTTATAATTTTTAAAAAATTTTTATTTAAAACTTATTAAAAAAATTCAAAGATTATTTTAAATGGTATTTAGATTATTAAGAAAATTATATTAATTATATTAAACGAATCGGTAAATTTAAATTAATAAAATTACTAATAATATCTTATTATATAATCATATGGAATTTTATTATGAAATTACTAAAAATTTTATTAAAAAGAAATTTTTAATTTATTAATAATTATATTTATTTTAATATAATAATAATTATCATATGTAAATTTAATAAAAAAATCATCTTTTTATTTAATAATGTTATATATAAAATTAAAAATTAAAATTTCTAATTTTTAAAAACATTTTAATTATATAATTAAAAATTCTTAGTAAAAACGATATTAAATTAAAACCCAAAATTTATCGGTAAGTTTTAATAAATAATATTCATATAATTTAGTATTAAATTAGCGATATTTATAATTTATTATTCCTAAATAAATAATTAAATGAAAAAAAAAAATCAAAATATTAAAATTATTATTTATTATTATTATTTAGTAAATTAATATAAATTATAAATTAATATTATATTAATATTATAATATAATTATAATAATTCGAAATTTTTAATATTAAATAAATTTCTAAATGAAATCGTTAGTAATTTTAAATTATACGAAATTATATTAATTTTTAAAATATTAAATAATATTATTAATTTTAAAATATTTTATTAATTTTACTAAAAAAAAATATAAAAATCAATGGATTTTACGGTAATTAATACGAAAATATAATATAATATAAAATATAATTTAATTTCGTATAAAATTAATAATATAATTTATTTTTATTTATATAAAAAATATAATTTACTAAGAAAACCGTCATATAAATAATTTATTTAATAAATCGGATCGCTTTTAATAATCCGCCGAATAAGCGAATTAACATACGAAATAAATTTACTATTTCATTAGTAAATTTACTAAATTATTTTAATAATTTATTTCTATTATATGCCAAATATAACGGACCCATTCAATCGGAAAGTTTTTTAATTAAGCCGTATATTAATTTAAAATAATAATAATAAATAAATATCATATGAAATTAAATTATTTTTTAAATATTAAATTAATAAGCAAAGAAATTATTTTAAATTCAAATATTTTATTCATTAGAAAAATTACTTTGTAATTTATAATTAATAATACCTTAGGGAATTACTAACGTAAAACGTAATAAAATTAATTAATATTTTCGATAAAAAATATCTATTAATATTAGAAAAATTATAGGTAAAACTCATAACGAAAATGGCAATCTAAAACCTAATCATTTTAAAAAATAAATTAATTATTATTAAAAATAAAAAAAACCAATTAAAATTAATTAATTTTATTTTTATTTTAAAATATATTAATAATAATTAATTAATTAAAAAAATAATTAATATTATTTTAAAAATAAATATCTAAATATTAATTTTATATAAGAAATAAATTATTTAAAATATTAATTAATAATTTTAAAATATTTAAAAATCTAGCGTTTTTTTTCATAAGATTTACTATTTTTATTTTTTTTAATAAAATAATTGCGCGTAATTTGCCTGGCGCGTATTAGAATTTTTATTTTCTAAATTTTATTTTTTTTATTTCTTTAATTTTTATTTATTTTTAATAATTTTTTATATATCTAAAAAATATTAATTAATTAATTATTTCGTTTTTTTTATATTTTTTAAATTTTTATTTAAAAATTTATATTTTAATTAATTTATTTTTTAATTTTTTATTTTTATTATTTTTATATATTTATAATAAATATAAATGATATATTCCTAATAATTCTAACCGAAATTTCTAATATTAATATTATAAATAAATTTAAAAATCTTATTAATTACTTAAATAATAATATTAATATTATTATTATTAAATTTATATATAATTTTATTAAACTTATTAATTTATCTAATAATAGAAATAAATTTAATAAAATCACAAATAATATTTTTTTATTTTTTATTAATATATAATAATTTAATTTTTAATTATAAATCTTAATTAATTTAATAAATTTCATAATTAATATTAATCAAATATAATTAATTAATAATATTAATTAAATATAAATAATTAATAATATTAAATAAATATAAATTATAAGTAATTTTAAATTTAATTATATATTAATTTTTCATTTTAATAATAAATTAAATATAAAAAAAAACCATTTTAATAAACTAAGTAATATACGCATTAAACTTTATAAATAATTAATTTAACCTATTAGAATATTAAAATTAATAAAATATTCCTTTTTAATTTTAAATATAAAATTTATATTATAATTAAAAAAAAATAAAAATAATTTAAAAGAAATGTATATAAATATTTTCAATTAATTTAATTAAAATATTTAGATAAATAACCTTATATATAATTAATATAAATAATTTTTCAAATAGTTTTTACGCAAATAATATATAATATAAATTAAAATAATAATATATTATTATAATAATATTTAATACTTTATAAATAAAAATTAATATCGTAAATTTTTAAGTCTAAAAAAATATAATTTTAATGTTATTATATAGCTTTTAAATTTTAATTTTATTAATTATTAATAATATATTTTAAAATATATTTTAATATATTTTTAATTTTAAAAAAAAGATATTATTAAAATCCTTATATAAATAATTATTAATTTCTAATTAAATATTAATGTTTAATATAAAATTTTCAAAATAAATATAAATTAAATTATTATAATTATTATAATAATTAATATTAATATTAATAATTTTTTATAAAATTAATTTAATAAATTTAAATAATTTTTATTATATTTTTATATATTAAAAATATTATAAATAAATAATAATATTTAAATATCTTTTAATATATTTTCATTTATTTTTACTAAA
This sequence comes from Hypoxylon sp. FL1150, assembly GCA_022495205.1. NCBI lineage: Eukaryota > Fungi > Ascomycota > Sordariomycetes > Xylariales > Hypoxylaceae > Hypoxylon > Hypoxylon sp. FL1150. Next base: position 10,002 of record MU376508.1, read on the forward strand.
AAAATTAAAAAATCAAGTTTTATTTAATTATTTTAATTAAAAAACTATTTTATTATTTTACATTTTTAAATAAAAATTATTAAAAAAACCAATTTCTTTTTTAATTTTATTTATTATAAAATTAAAAGCCTATTAAACTTAATAAAAATTAACGATAATAAATTTTTATAAAATTTTTTTTTTATAATTAAAATATTATTAATATCTATTAAAATATAAATATAATAATATATTACTAATATATTTATTTAGATAATTTATAATATTATTATAATTATTATTTAAATAATTTTAAATATAAAATATATATATATTATTATTTCTTTTTAAATATTAATAATTATAATTAATTAAAATATTTAAATTAATTAAAATAATAGTTTTATTTAAAATATATTTTATATTATTTAAAATATATTTATTTTAATTAATTATTATAATATTATAATAATATATAATTTTATTAATTTATAATATTTAATAAAAATTATTTAATAATATATTAAAATTTTATTTTAATAATATATATAAAATAAATATATAGAAAATAATTAAATAAAATAAATAAATATAAAATAAATATTATATAATTAAATAAATTAATAAAAAAGCCAAATTAATAAGACGTTAATTATTTATAAAAAAGGGAATTTATTAGGCTAAAATACACCCAGCCATGCTTAGTTATATTTAACTAAAGCTAATATTATATATGTTTAATTTAGTAAAACTCAGCAAAAATGTTAACTATTAGATCTTAGATCTAATCTTCAAGATCTTAACTTTTATTCAATTAGACTTCACGATTTCACCACTTATTATCATAACAATTAGTTTCGTGACCTCACAATATGGTAGCTTCACGGCTGTCCATACCATACCATACCCCCTTTCAATCGTTGCGTCAATTCTAGTAGCCCCTCGCTTTTGGCGAACGAATCCGACAACCCTTGCAACACCATACCCACCGATCCAATGATCGATTCGCGCTGGCCACTGGCAATGGTCAAGACCTGCTCGCCCTCGCCCCGTCGAGTTATACGGAGACCGAACCAAGAGCATTATCATTCTTAGCCTTAGAGCTATAGAAGCTATCCAACAAGCATTCGATTCATCCTCAATCGACCGCATTCATTCATCGATTACGAGCCATCCTCAACGACCATCCTCATCCGACCTATCCTCACCAACGTTTTTGGTTCGAGCATCCGTCAATGCATTCTACCGCGATCGTATCCTTACGATGTGGATTAGGAGGATATATCAATAGGAGGATATACATTTGGAGGACATATCAATTAGAAGCATTGATACCAACGAGGACGTTGGCTTCTTATTATTGGGGGGGCATATGTTAGGTTTTGGCAATAGCCTTATAGCCTTGGATGCGGCTCCCATATGCTTACGCAATTGGCTAGCATACAAGGCTCCCACGTAGCCCGCTTAGTCATTAGCAATCCAAGCTCATTACAACCTCTGATTCTGATGCCTTGGTGCCTCACAATATGGTAGCTTCACGGCTGTCATACCATACCATACCCTCAATCGTTGCAACGATCTAGTAGCCCACCGTGGTAAACAAATCTGTCAATCTTACAACACCCATACCACAATCCGATAATCGCCACACGCTGGCCATTGGCAATAGCCACGACTTATTCGCCTTTTGCCTATTAAATTAATAGAAACCAAACTAATAATAATACCATTAATAACATCTTTAATTATCATTAATAAATTATCCTTAATAAGCTATTATTAATAAATTATCCTTATTAAATTATTATTAATATATTTTTAATTAATTATATTTATTTATTAATTATTAAATTATTTTTAATAAATATTTATTAATATATTTTATTATAATTATATTTTTATAATATAAATTAAAAAGATATATATTAAGATATAAATTAAAAAAAACTATTAATTAAAAATATAAATATTAATAAAAACATTGGTTTTTTATTATTAAAAAAGCATATATTAAATTTTAATAATAACTTTAAATGCGGCTTTTATTATATATTTACGTAATTAATTTTAGTATATTAAGCTATCGCATAGCCCGCTTAGTCATTAGCAATCTAAGTTTCTTATAATCTTTTAATCTAATGCCTTAATATTTCATATATATTTTCTAATAATAATATATTTTATATAATTTAAATATAATATATATAAATTTTATTAATTAATATTATTAAATATCTTAAAAAATATTTTATTTAATAAGAAAAAATTTTCGTTAAAATAAAAATAAAAAATATATTAAAAATATAAAATTAATTAAATATTAAATAATTTTTATTAATTATTAAGAAATTGAATTTTACTTAGGTAAATTAATAATTCTTTGAATTTATTAAAAAATAATTTATTATTTAATGCCTAAGTAATTTAATAATTAATATATAATAATTATATTAAAAAAATACTTTTATAAAAATAAATTCTATTAATTTTTAAAAAGATATTATAAATTTAAATATATAATTTTTAATAAAATAAATATAAAATTTTATAATTTATTTAGCTTTAAAAAATATAAAAAAATAAAAGTAATTTATTTTTCAAATTAATAAAAATAATTTGAAATTTATATAAAAATAAATAATCGAATAAATAATAATTTAATTAATTTAATCAATTAAAATATAATTTTTTAAATTAAAAATAATAAATATAAATAATTTTATTTTATAAAAATAATTATTTTAATTAAAAAATATAATTAATATAA
>MU376509.1:0-12690 GCA_022495205.1 Hypoxylon sp. FL1150
ATATAAATAATCTTTTATTTAATTAAATAAAATATTATTTAAAAATATTATAAATAAAAATAATAATAATTTAATAAAAATATTATTAATAAAAACCTTTTAATATATTAACGTTATAATTTCATTAATTATTTATATTTATTATTAATTTATATTTTTTAAATAAGTAAAAATAAATATAAATAATTCTTTATTTAATTAAATAAAATATTATCTAAAAATATTATAAATAAAAATTTAATGAAAAAATTATTAATAAAAACCTCCTAATATATTAATAATATAAAAAATAATTATTAATATAATAAAAAAAAATTATTTTTTTTTTTTTTATCTTTTTTTTTATAATTCTTTTTATTACTAAGAGGAATTAAAATTAATTAATATTAAATACCTTTATAAAAATTATTAGTTATTTATAATATTTTTAATTTCATAAGATAAATATTATTTAATTAAATATAAATTAATATTATTATTATCATATTAAATATAATATATATTATTATTTTTTTTTATTAAATATTTAAATATTTAAATATATTATTAAAAATAATTTATTTTTTTTTTTTCCTTATATTCCTAAATTTATTTTTTTTTAAGATTTATTTTTTTTTAAAATCCATTTTTTTTTATTCTCATTCCATTTTTTATTACCATTTTACTTTTTATTATTATTTTATTTTCTATTATTATTTTAATATAATAATTTTTCCTTTTATAAATTCCTAATATATTATAATTAAATTTATATTTTTATTTTAATTTCCCTAATATTTTTAATATAAATTATTAGAATAATTTAATATATTTATATTAAATTAATTTTCTATTTTAAAATAATATTATTTAATTTAATTTTTTTATAATTAATAATAGTAATATAAAATATTATTTTTTATATTATATTTATTATATATATATTAGAAATATTTAGCATATAAATTAAAGAATAAATTATAATATAAATATAAATTATTATTACTTATATTTATTTATATTTTTAAATAATAAAATAAATTTTTATATTAATTTTATTTAATTAAATTAGGATAATTGCGATAATTATGATAATATTATTAATAAATATAAAAGAAATTTTAATATATTTATTAAAGATTTAAAATTATAATTTCATATTTTTTAATTTAATATAAATGAAATTTTTTTTAATTCAAAATATAAATTTCTTATATTTAATTTTAAATTTTATTTAAAAAGTAAAATATTCATTAGCTTTTAGGTATTTATTATTTTATTATCTTGAATTTTAAAAACTAGGCTTTTTTTAATCCTAATGAATTATTTAAATATTAAAATAATTTTAAATTTTATTTTTTTAAATTTATTTTAAATTTAAATTCTAATAATATCATTAAATTAATTTTTAAAATTATAATAAAATTAAAGAATAATTAAATAATATTTTCTAAAAAAATTATAATTAAATTATTAATTACTTATTATTATACTTTATAATATTTTAAAACCATTGATTTTAAAAATAATTATTATTATTTTATTAAAATTATATTAAAATTAAAAATTACTTATTTAATTTTTAATGTAAAAGATAAATAATTTACTTTATATAGCATTAAAAAAATTTACAATATAAAATATAATTATAAAACATTTAATAATAATTATAATAAAATACTTTTATATTTAAATATCTATTATATATTAAATATTAATTTCATTATAATATTTCTAAAATTTAAAAATAATAGCCATGGTAATAATAATAATAATAATGGTAATAATAATAATAATAATAATAATAATAATGGCGGTAATAATGGTAATAATGCCAAAAATAAAAATAATGATATTAATAATAATAATAACGCTAAAAGTAAAAGTAATGGTAATAATAATGATATTAATAATAGTAATAAAAATAACATTAATAATAATAATAATAATAATAATGATTTTAAATATTATTTTATTACCCATGTATTTTAATTATTAAATATAAATATTATTATTATTTATAAATTAATTAAATGTTTTTATAATTTGATATTCTTTAAGCCCTAATAGGTATTAGCGTTATTTTTATTTATATATTTTATTTAAAATCTTTTTAATAATTTAATTATATTAATTTTTAAATTTATATTATTTAAAAAAAAATTCCTAATATATTAATATAAAAAGATAATAGATCTTAATAAATATAGAAATTTTGATAATAAATTAATAATTAAAAATTTTAATATATTATATTATAATAAATCATAAAATATAAGAAAAAATATAAAATATAATTAATTAAAATTTAAAAAGTTAGGAAATAAATATCTAAATAATAATAATAATATTTTAGATAATAATATTTATTTATATTATTTATATAAACTTTATAATTAAATTTCTAATAAGAAATTTACTTTGAATTTTATCTTAGATAACGAATAAATATCTTAAGATAAAAACTATTTACTTTTATAATGAAACTAAAATAATAATTTTAAAAAATAAATGAAAAATAATAATTTTAATAATTTTAAATCGATTTAAATATTAATAGATTATATATTTATTAATAATGGTAATGTTATTTTAATATTATCTTTATCTATTAATATTTTAGTAAATAATAATATTAGAAAAAATAATAAGAATAATAATAATTAGTTTAAAAAAAAATTAAGATTTAATAATAAAATTTTAAAAATAATAAAAAGGGTGAAAAAATAAATATATATTACTTTAAGTGAATATATTTAGAAAAAAATTATTCAATCTAATTATATTAAATAAGATTTTCCTTTTATAAAAATTCATATTTTAATAATTTATTATTTATTTTTAGATTATTTTTTAATTTATTAAATTAATTTTTAGATTATTTTTTATATATATATATATATATATATGAAGTAATAGTATTTATATTTTTAAATTTCAATTATAATAATTCCTAATATCCTAATTCATAAAAACATATTTATTTTAAAAATAATTAAGTTTTTTTTTCTATTTAAAATATTAAGTTTATTTTTTATTTCTATAAAAATATATATATATTAAAAATATATTTTTTATATTTTTAAGTTAAATTATTAATTTTTTTAATTTTTTTTTTTTATAAAAATATATTTATTTTTAGGGTATTTTAATTAATTAATATTAATATATTCATATGGTAAAAATTTATTATTAATTTATATATTTTAATTTAAAATATAATATTTATTTTATTATTAATATTAAATTATATATTAAAATTTTATTATATTTTAAATATAAAATTAATTTAATATTTAAATATATATATATGTTAAAAGAAATTTTTTTTCTTATAATTATAATTTATAAGGAATTATAAAATATTAATAATTAAATTAAAAATATACCATTTATTTTATTTTAAAAATAATTATATATAAATGAATTATAATATTTAATAGGGTAATTATTTTTGATATTAATTAATTATTTAAAATAATAAATAATATTATTAAATTTAATAATTTAATTTATTTATTTTTAATTTAAAATTAACGTTATATTTAAATAAAATTTTTTTTATTTAATTATAATTTAAATTAATAGTAATATTTATAAGAAAAATTAATTTAATTATTTAATAAAATTACTAATTACATAGATATAAAAGAAATAATTTAGTTATTTAGTAATAAGGCATTTAAATTTCTTTTAAAAAATATATTTATAAATATATATATATATAATATTATAAAAGTAAATTAATTTAATATATATATTTAATAATTTATTTATAAAGAAAATTAAAAATTATAGAATAATTATTTTAAATAAATTTTAAATATTATTAAATTATATAATATTAAAATATTATTATAATATTAAAAAAAAATTATAAATAAAAATATAAAATATTAAATTTAATTTTTAAATAAATGATAAATTATATAAAATAATAGTAAATAAACTTTAAATAATCTATTAAATTATTTTTCTATTATTTATTTATATATTTATAAACCATTTAAAAAATCTAATGTAATAAAAAAAAATACCATTATTAATTATAAATATTAGAAAATATTAAAATTTAAATTTTATAAATATAATTAATATATTTAAACCTAATTTTTTACTATTTAAGTATATTATTTTTTTAAAATATATTTTCTAAATAATTTATAGTTAAAATAAAATATATTATTAAAAAGAATTTTGCTATTAAGAAAGGCCTTAGAAACGGTATAAATAAAAGTAATTAAAATAAAATAATTATTATAAATTAAATTATAATTATTATTATTTGCTAAGTTAAATATAAATATAAATAATTTAAAAATAAAATTAAATTTAAAAATTAAATTAAATAACATAAGTTTTATTTTAATATTAAAAGGTTTATAATAAAGTATAATTTTTTTATTTTCATTAGGTATAACATTAAAATTATTATTAAAATCGCTATGAAAATTACCATTAATATTACCATTAAGTTTACTTTTAAAATTATTAAAAAATAAAAAATCTATATTATAATTATTATTAAATTTAGTTAAATTATCCTTATTATTATAATTATAATTATTATTATTATTATTATTAGGTTTAAATATTTTAATATATATTAAATAAATTAAATTACTATGATAATATCTATAATAAAAATAAATAAATATAATATTATAATCATTATTAGATTTAAAAATCTTAATATATATAAAGAATATTATATTATCCTTTAGCGTTAAATTATTAATAAATATATTATTAAATGTTTTATATTTCTTATTACTAATAACTTTTATAAAAAAAATAAGAAATTTTAATACTTTTTTTTATAAATTATTTAAACTTTTTATTTATAAATTTTTTTCCTTTTAAAATTAAAATAGAAAATTCATTATTTTTATTAATATTATTAGAAAATAATTTAATAATATTATTAATGAATATTAACTAAGTAAAATAAATGAATAAAAGTTTAATTAAAATATAAAATATTAAATAAAAAGGATAATTATAAAATAAAATATATGTTTATATATTTATTTTATAATATTTAAATAATAAAATAAAAAGGTATAATACTAAATAAATTTTATTATTTTTATTAGAATTTTTTTTTAAATAAATAATATTAAAATTTTAATTTTAAAAGTAATATTAATTATTATAAAAGAAAATTTTATTTATTTTAGAATTATAAATAATATTTAATATATTTTTAATTATATATTAATATATCTCATTTTTTATTAATTAATTATTAGTAATTTTTAATATGATATGAATTTCTTATAATTTTATATATTACTTAATAAGGGGGTTAATAAGGGGGTAGTAAATATAATCGAAATTTATTATAAAATTAATTTAATTAAAAGGATTATTAGTAATTATATCTTTTTATTATTTAGGTATTTTAATAAAAAAATACTAGTATTTAAAATGAGGAATAATTAAATATGGGTTTTTAACTAATAAATAATATAAATATATAATCTTAATAATTAAAATGAAAAAATTAAGATTTATAAATTAAATTAAAACGGATTATATGAAAAATATGAAAGTAATAATGCCCTATGGTAATTAAATTATTAGTAAATATAATTATGTGAAAATAATTTAGATTAATAGATTTAAAAAAGTATAATTTTTTAGAATTAAAGGGAAATTTATTATTATTAAACTTAATATTTTTATAAATTATTAAATAAATTTTGAAAAACATTAGATAATAAAATTTATTATTATTATTAGCATGTATAATAATTAATATAAATCTTTTTTTATATTTAAAATAAAAAATATAAATAACTTTTTAAATAATATTAAATTTAATATTATTATTATTAGGAAATATAAAAGGTTTAAATTATTTAATAAATTTTATTTTTTTTATATTATGAAAAAAAAAAAAGAAATAAAATTAAGATTTATATTAGATTATATAAAATAAAACTAAAAAATTACTTAAGTATTTTAAATAAATATAGTTTTTTATTTTTATAGTAATTTAAATGTTTATTATGCCTAAGTAATATAATTTTAAAAACTTTAATTTTTCTATAATGTTTAATATAATTTAATCACTATTAAAATTTTTATTATACATTTAAGTTTTTTATTAATATTTTTTTTATAATTTTATATTTTTTTTTTTTTAAAATATTATTTAAAAAGATATAATTATTTATAATTTATATATATTAATTTATTATAATTATTTTTCATTTTAAATAACTTTTTATCTAAATTAATATGAATATATAATTTAATTTATTTAATTTATATTAAAAGAAAAATTCTAATAATATAAAGATTTCTAAGAAAAATTTATAAATAATTTAATTATTTAATTATTTAAATTTATATTTAAGGATTTTGAGATATAATGTAATTAGTAAATATTTCTAAAGGCTTTTATATAATTAGCCTAAATAATTAATTTCTAATAATTTTATATATATTAATTAAATTTTAATATAAATTAATATATTAGATTTAAAATTAAATTATTAATTAATTAATATTAATTATCAAAGGTTTGAAATGAAAATGATAAAGTTATTTAATTATAAGAATTATTACGCCTAGATTAATAATATAATAATATATCAAAATTTTTTAAAAAAAATATATTTATATAAATTTTAAATATATTAAAAAATCCTAAAATTTAAAAATATAATATAAAATCTTAAAATTAATATTAATTTTTATTAATATTTATTATTTATAAATAAAATCTTTATAATATTTAGGTTTATAAAATATTATTTACTAATAAGTATTATATTTTAAAAAGCCTAAAGGGAATAATAAATCATATTAATTACTTTTTATTTTATTATTAAAAACCTAATTTTATCATTAAATTTTAATTTTAATTATAAGTTTACTTTTACTAATTAAATTAATAAATTTAAATAATAATAAATTATTTTTTTATTTATAAGTTTTTATAATTTTTATTAATAATTTATTAATTCTAATAAAATAATTATAAAAGATAAATCTAATAAACATTTAATATTTTTAAATTTTATAATTAATTTTAATATCGCTTTTACTAATTAAATTTAAAAAAATAACTAATAATTAATTAATATTATATTACTAGGTAATAAAATCATTTTATAAAAGTTATATAATAATACTAATTATTTTTTAATTTAGAATAATACCAGAGGATTTATTAATATTAATAAATGGGCTTAAAATGATATTAAAAGATATATTAAAATTAATAAGTATATATACCTTTTTACCTATTATATTTAAAATAAAACTTTTCATTATTAATAATTAATTAATTTTATTTATTTTATCACTTTTTACTATTATAAAAAAAATAAGACTAAATGATTTTCGGAATTAAATATAAATAAAAATTATAAAAATTACAATTTTTTTTACCTAAGAAATTATTTCCTAAAGTTTTTTTTCTTTTTTTTTTACTTTCCATTCCCATTATTTTTATTATATAATTTTAATTATTATTTAATCCTTTATTTTTTTAACTTTTATCTTTATAATAAATAAATTATCTAAACTTTTAAAATTTATAAAATTATTATATAAAAAAAACATTAAAAAATTAAGCTATTTTTAAGTAAATAATTATAAATCTAAATTAAATATAAAATTAATAAAATAAAAATTTAGCAAGGTAAATTTATATTTAATATATTTACCATTTTATTAATTAATATTAATAATAAAATAATATAAAAAAATTTTAATAAAATTTATTAATTTTATATTTAAATATTAATTAAAAATTTAATTATATTACATTTTTAAATTTTTATTACCATATTACTTTTTATTTTATTTATCTAAATTATTTATAATATTATTTAGGTTTTTATTAAAAAATCTTATTAATAATAAATTAAAAAATAATAATATATAAAATATTATTAATATTATTAATAAAACTTTTATTTCATTTAAATAAATTATTATATAAATTATATATATAAAATATTTTATGATATTCTTATGATATATCTAAAGTATTATATCCTTATTAAATATATTAATTATTATTAAATCCTTATAACTTATAATTATAATTATTTAAATTTTATTAATTTTTAATATTTTAACATTTTAAATAAATTTTATTTAATAATTTATTTACATATAAATATTCTTTTTATTAATTTTATATTTAAAAAAAATAATATATATAAATTAAATTTATAATATTTAAATTGAAATTTTTACATTAAAAAAAATATTATAATTAATTTATTTTTATCAAATTAAATATATAAATATAAAAATAAAAGATATTTAAATTTATATTACATTATTTTTTTAATTAAAATAAATTTTTATTTAGTTTTTTCTTTTTAAATATAATACTAATAGACATATATTTTAATTAAAAATCTTAGTTTTTTATTATTTTATTTATAATTTAATTATTTTATTTATTTTATAACGAAAATTTATTTTACTTTTTTAATTTCATTTTATATCTTAATATTAATTTTATTAATATTAACTAATAAAATATAATTTAATATAATTAATTTATTTAATATAAATAATTTAAATTTATTTAATAAATCATATAAAATAAATAACATTTTCAAAATAAATAACCTTTTTAAAATAAATTATACATTTAAAACCAATGATATTTACTAAATAAATAATTTATATTAAAAAGGTAATTTATACCCATTAGGTAGTTTATACCCATTAGATAATTTATATCCATTAGATAATTTATACCCATTAGGTAATCTATACCTATTAAATAATTTATACTTATTAAATAATTTATACCCCATGGGTAATTTATATATTCTATATTAAATATATAATCCATTTAGAGTAATTAATTTATTTAGAATAATTAATTCATTTAGGCTATTCCTAAGCGTTAAATTTATAATAAAATTAATTTAAATTTACTAATATTTAAATATATTTTTAATTTCAAATTAAAATATATAAATAATAATATTAAATAAAAATAATAAGGAAAAAAATTATAAATTTAATAAATAAAATGGGTTTAATAAAAACGCTAAACGCTTAACCTTATAACCATTAATAATAATTTAATAAAAAAGAAAATTATAATTATTATAAATATAATAATTATTTTTATTAAATAATTAAATAATATTTTTATGAAATATTCTTATTATTTTACTATATATTTTAAATAATATTTAATGTTAATTTTCTAAATAAATATCATAATATTTTATCATAAATAAATAAGAAATATCTAGAAATTCCAAAGAAATTATAAGCATTAAAAAATAATTAAAATTATTTAATAAAAAATAAAAATAATTAAATATAAAAATTATCTAAATATTAAAATCATTTAAAATAAAAATAAAACTTTTTAAAAGCTAAATAAAACCATTTAATAATAAATAAATATTTATATATATTATTATATATATAATAACCATACCATACGCTTTATAAAATTAATTAATTAAAACTTTTTTTTTTATTTATTATTTTAAAGGAATTATAATTATATAATATTTTTTTATATTAAAAATTAAATTTATTTTAAATTAATAGCGAATTAAATTATTTTATAATCATCATAACCTTTAGAAATATTATTTATTAATATATTTACATTTATTTATCTTAAAAAATAAATTTAAATTATAACCTTAAAAATTATATTATATAAAATTAATAAAATAAATTAAAAATATATTTAAAATATAAATACATTTTTATTACTTAATTTTAAATAATTAAAAATTATTAAAAATTTTAAAAATCCTAGGGTATATAATAATAATTTATTAAAATAATATATTAAAATATTATAATAATTAGTTTAATTCCTAAATAAATCTTATATAAATCTACTTATATATTAAATAAATATTCTAATTACTAAGGGAATTTTTTTCTTAATTAATAATTATAACCGTAAATATAATAATAAATTATTTTTTATTAATTATAATTATTAATATTTTATTAGGTATTAAAATAAATAAAATATTTCTTATAATTATAATAAAAAAAACCTTACCATTTAAACTTTTAATTTAATTTTAAAACTCTAATTTAATTATAAATTATAATATTTTTATTAATCCTATTAAAAATCCCATTCATAATGGGAATTTAGGGTTTTCATTTTTTTTATTATTATCTTTATTTTTTTTAGAAATAAATTATTTAATAATTTATATAAAAATAAATTATTTATTATAGCCGCTAAGGTAATTAAAAACTAATATTTAAAATATACATTTAATTTTAACTTTTTATATTTAAATAAAAAAAAATATAATTTTTTTATTTTAATATTAAAAAAATTATATTTTATTATATAATATAAAATAGTAAAAGTATTTTATAATTTACTATTTAAACCTAAAGATATTATTAAAAATATAATATATATTAAATAAGAAATTATAAATAATTAAATAATAAAAATATTCTTTTATTTTAATTTTTTAAAAGCTTAATAATAAATATAACTAATTAAAATTATTAAAAAATTTTAATTAAAATTTAATATATAATAAAAATAAATATAAAGAAATTATTATATTAAATATATTTATAATAAAATATTTTATATTAATTAAAAAGTATTTTAATTAATTTATATAATTATCTAGGTTTTTAAAATTATATTTTTAAAAAAATATAATTATAAATATATTTTTTATATTTATTATAAATATATTTATCATATTTTATAAATTATAAAAGCTTTTGGTAATTTAAATTAAATATTAAATTAAGGAAAATAAATTTTTAAATAAATGAATAATAATTAATTTTATACATTTAATTATTATTATTTTTTTTATTTTTTTTATAGCCGCTTATTTTTTTTTATTTACATAAGTAATTTCTATAATAAATAATTAAATTATATATATATATAATAAAGAAAAAAATACTAAGGAAAAGGATAATTTTAATAAAAATAAAAATAATAATAATTATTTTATAAAAAAACTAAATAAACATTTATATTAAAAAAATATTTTAATTATATAATTAATAATAATAATTTTATTTATAATGTTAAATATTAATTAATATAATAATAATTAATTAAAAATATTTATAAAAAAAATTATTAATTATTTATATAAAATAATTAAAGCGGATTTTTATAAATAATTATAATAGTTTATAATAAAATAATAAGGGCGGTAATTAATCTAAATTATTTAAATATAAATATTATATTTAAATTTATTTTTAATTATTAAATAAATAAATATATTATGATTTTTTTAAATAAATTTTATATTTTATAAAAATAAAATTATTAATTAATATATAAATAAAAAGTTTTTTATAAATAAAATTATTTATAAATTTTAAAAATATAATATTTATATTTATAATTAAACTTTTAAATAATAATTTTATAAATTGAATTTTTATAAATATAAATTTAATATTAAATTATTTAAGAATAAAATTTATTAGTTTTTTAAAATAAAATTTTTATATATTAAAATTATTTAATATTTAAAAAAAAATGGCTTAATTTTAAATTAACTTAGAAATCATTAAAATATAAATTTTAAAAATAAAAATTAAATTATTATAAATTAATAATTTATGTTTTTAAATTTATAAAAAATATATATCATTTTATTTATTATAAAAATCTTTGTAATGGAAAAATCTTTATTTAATTATAATAATTATAAGGTATAAAAATTAATATTACATTTTTTATTTATATCCAATTAGAAAATAATATAAAATGGAAAATCATTTTATTAATAAAATGAAATTATATTAAGTGGTAATTATATAAATTTTTTTATTAATATTAATAAAAATTAGATTTTTTTAAAAATATAAATAAAAATTAGATTTATAATATTATTTAAAAATATCTAAAAATAAACATTTTAAAATCATTATTTTATTATATATATATTTAATAATACTAATGGGTTATATAATAATATAAAAAAGGATGGATATTTAAAAGAAAATGCCCAAAGAAAATATTTATAATCCTTAATTTAAATTATATATGATTTTTAAATAGCTATTAGAAATTTTATTTTATTAAGTTTAAAATTTATATAAAAATTAATATATATTTTTATAAAATATTATGATATAATGTAAATAAATTTAATTTTTTATTATTAAACTTTTATAAATAAATGTTTTTTATTATAAATAAATTTAATTTCTAATTATAATTTATTTATATTAATTATGATATTAAAATAATTATTTTAATATATATAATTTATTAATTAATTATGTGAATTAAATTAAAATTAATTATTATTTATTTAGATAATATAATTACCATTTTATTTTAAAAAAATAAAATTACAAAATTATATAAATAAAAAAATAATAAATAAAATAAAAAAATTAAATAATAATAAATATAATTATGAAAAAATATAATAAAACATTAAATTATAAATATAATATATAAAAAAAATTAATTATAATTAATATTATTAAGATTATTTTAAATTTTTAATTATTAATAATAATTTTAATAAAAATTTAATTATAAATTAAGCCATTTTATATGTTATTTATAATAATATATTATAATATAAAATTATTAAATTTATAAAATAATAAAATAACTATTAGATAAAATTCCATTTTAATAAAAATTATATTATAAATAATTATATTAATTAAATATAATTAAATATTAATAATATTAATATAAATAATTATATTATAATATTAAAT
>MU376510.1:0-12552 GCA_022495205.1 Hypoxylon sp. FL1150
AATTTTAAAATATATAAAAATAATAAAAAATTTTATATTATATTTAAAATAATTAAAATATTATTTAATTTAATATAATATATATAAATAAAAATCTTAAATAAAATCTCATTGGTAAGTGAAACGAATTGCTTCCCAAAAAGGCATAATACGAATTGAATTTAATTTTTTGAAAAGATAAGCCCTGTTTTTGACTTAAGACCCCCCCTTAAGTTCGAGTCCGTTCAGGGCCTAACCTTTGATTTTTCCTTTCCCGTCCACTCCCTCGAACTTCGACACACAGTCCGATTCTCTGCTTGCGCTTTTCTGTATAGCATGCACTTCATTGGTTGCTAGGAGAAAGCAAGTCGCCCTTCTGTTCACCGCTTCGCTCCCTCGGAATCGCATCTTAGTTCGGGAAGTGACAAATTCGACCTCACAATGGCTTCCTTACCTTTGACGTCGAGGGCCTACTTCGACGGCATATACATCCCCGCCGGATTGCTAGTAGTTGGAACCCTCATTATCAAGAGAGAATGGACCCCCTACGCCGTACTTCTTGCAATCACACTGGGTGCCCTCAAGTACTGGCGCACACGTATGTTCGACGTGTTTTGCTACTGCCATGTCCCACCACATCTAACCGAGTTTCGCAGTCCCCAAGAAGGTCCTGAAGCCCGCCGTCTTCCAGGAATTCGAGCTCAAGGAGAAGACCGTCATCTCTCACAATGTAGCCATGTTCGTCACCTGTGCAGAATACCAAATGCTCATAATATTAACACATTACAGCTATCGATTCCTGCTCCCAGCCCCTTCGTCTATCCTTGGTCTCCCTATCGGACAGCACATTTCCATCGGCGCCGCTATCGCCCAACCGGACGGCTCCACTAAGGAGATTGTACGATCATACACCCCCATATCTGGCGATCACCAGCCTGGCTACTTCGACCTGCTCATCAAGTCCTATCCCACCGGCAATATCTCCAAGCACATGGCGTCCCTTGCCGTGGGCCAGACGATTCGAGTAAAGGGACCCAAGGGTGCCTTCGTCTACACCCCCAACATGGTACGCCACTTCGGAATGGTTGCTGGTGGCACCGGTATCACGCCCATGCTCCAGATCATTAGGGCTATCATCCGGGGACGGTCTACTGGTGATAAGACTGAGGTTGACTTGATTTTTGCCAATGTCACTGAGCAAGACATCTTACTGAAGGAGGATCTCGACGCGTTAACACAGGAGGACGCTGGTATTAGAGTCCACTACGTACTGGACAAACCTCCGCAGGGATGGACTGGCGGGGTCGGATACGTTACCGCTGACATGGTCACCGTAAGTCCCTATTGTGACGATGTTTCCCGGAGCTCGAACTAACGACCACATAGAAATGGCTACCGAAGCCCGCCGAGGACGTCAAGGTGCTCCTCTGTGGCCCCCCACCGATGATCAGCGGGCTGAAGAAGGCAACGGAGAGCCTTGGCTTCAAGAAGGCTCGCCCTGTCAGCAAGCTGGAAGACCAGGTTTTTGCATTCTAAGTATTGATTGTGGATATCTTGAAGCAAGCCAAACTTCTCAACAAACCCGACCTATTAATTCTCTGCGCACGTGCGAGGATCCGACGCGACAGATGATTCTGAGTCTTCGGTAGTTCGTGAGGCCTGCCTATGCAAGCAAGCCTGCCTGAATAATGCTAATGACATATACTGTGTCGACAGCCTACCTTTAAGACCCTGACATAACTTGGGGTCCAACCAATATAGCACTGCATAAGATCTTGTCATAGATAAATCTACGAATAGATATGATACTACCGAGGTACTCATAAAATATGAATAATAGTATATCAGTTATAACCAGCTGGTTTTCGGCTCATTGGTTTTTATTCACTACGTGGCCCGCACCGACCATGTTTTGTCCAGATGACAGTCCATCTTTTGTACACTCGAGACTGCAGAGTTAGGCTTATTCCCTATACTCCAAACTTGCTCTTCCTCAATAGACAGCTTGCCTTGATTTTAATAGTGTTGGTTTTAAGGACTCTTACTACCTATGGGAGAGGCTTAGTAGCCGGGAAGTTTCGTGGTTGATGGTGTGAGTTCATATTAATACATTATCATTGCCTCGAACTCAAAAAAACCTAGGTTTCACGGTGTATGGCATGGACATGCCTTCTAGCCGAGGTCCTGGGTTATCACCACTGCGTCGAAGCCTTGCTGGAAATGGAGAAAACAGGTATAAGGCCACCACAGCTGTATGGAGTGATTCCTGACCATGGCACCGAACTCGCCCTGTACTTGGGATCTATGGAACTTGGTAGTCTGCTACTGCTTAGGGGAGTAAGATTGTTTCATTTGATTCCCGCAAATCGATCATCAGTAACATTTAACCGCTCGTAAGTCTACTCCGATAGGGAATAGAGACCGAGCAAAGGGCAAAGTCAACGCGCTGCTGGATCTAGCTTACTACAAGGCTAGGAAAGGTTGACCGGCTGAAATGCTTGGTGCATAGTTGTCAGCAGATTGAACTTGGCCACCCTCCGGCCAGTGTTGCGCCTCATAAATAACACCAAGATCCAGCTCTTTGTCCCCGTTAACTCAGGAAGAGCTGGGGTTCCTACATAGGACGCGGAGTAAAATAATAAGAGTAACACACGGCACGCAACAAGTTCGAAACCCGGTACAAGCTGTAGACTCGCCTTCACATCCGCAAGGGTCAGCAGACTGGTAATCGTGATGTTACGGGACCAATATGCAGACTGCCTACCAGGTAGGTAGAGAATAATGAATACGAAATTAGCGGTGTAGTCGCAGGGACTGACAGTTAAGCGAGTAAGGGACAGAATTTAAAATTACGAGTTAAGGACTAGGTGTAAGGACAGGAGAGCCCTTCAAATAGAAACTATCCGACATAAGGGCCTCTTAGCTTGACTACACTACATTCGGGGTGAACCCTACTGCAGCGATCATATGAACCGGCCAGTTTGCTCAAGCCTGCAAGGTAGTATACCTGCAGAATAATAGACTATCGTGGTCTATACTTCCCCTATGATGATTGGCTTTCCCGTTATCACCTTCCACCGGATAGAGTATGCCGATCTCGGGAAAGCCGCCGGGGGGCTCCAAAAGGCCGTTTTTTTATAATAGCAAACTCGCCCGGGACAGGTTCGCGGCTGGGTATGTGATTGGAGGATTAGAGGGGCTGCAGGTCTCAAATTAGCAATTTGGCGAGTGACAGCAGACTTGCTATGTATAATCGATTCAGATAATGACAATTGCGATATTCATCATTGTTCCAATAGAGAGACTATGTCGTAGCCAAGCAAGGCCATCTTATCAGTACCAGGTCGATCGCAAGATAAAGAGAAGATCGAACCGTCTCCTCGTGATTTCGTGCCTAATCCGGGAGCCGGATGTTGCATGTGCTGACCAGGGTTTCTCGATAAAGATATGTAGGAAGGGCCATGCACGTGTACCTAATTGTATCTCGATGAGGGGACATGAAGGGGCTTGAGAGGACTTGAGAGGACTTGAGAGGACCAGGAGACCGGCGACGGATGCACGATTTAGATGACCTTGACTCATCCTCGTCCCTCATCCTGCTCTTCAACGGTAGATATTATCTATTCTGCAGGGTATAATTGGTGCCATCCCGAGCGCGTAGAAAGCATTGTGGGGGACAGGAGACGCTGGATATATGTATCCGTCGGAGCTTTAGTCCGCGCTATCTTAAGATACAGCAGGGATCATGGGATATCATGCCAGGTTGAAGTCAATCTCGCAGTCTCGTCAATCATCTCATACAAGTTCAATTGATGACCTCATGGCAACTGTGGCCAGTGGTCTTTGTCGTTATGTACCTTTGTATATATGGGAATGGCGTGTCCCGTGATCTTCTTGAAATCTGTACCTAGTACATAGGTACGTAATGTAAGTGACATGGGCCTGTTTTCTTCGTGGCCATGCACCGAATATTCCAGGCCTTGACCTTCTTCAGATCGGGTTGCCCGTTCTCGCCATTTCTTTAACAATCGACCAGGCCTTTCCAGGTCGTCGGAGACCAACCCTACCATTCTTGCGCCGGTCTTGGCTCCCACACCCTTTTTTACTCCACACCCTTTTTCACATTTTCTGCTCCAGCAAATCATTTTATTACGGTGACTCGCCTTAGGTCTTCGATTTTGGATTTTGACAAGTGCGGCTCCAGCCTCCAGCCTCCATCCCCCATCCCCTCCACGCAGCAAACAGCAAGCAACACACAACAGGGCTTAACCTTCTAATAACCGACGACAACGTTCCCACTAGCTGCGGAGCAACGCGTAAACCTTGTGTAAGGCTTGTATCTTCCCAGCACAGATACCGCAGAAATACCTTTGACACACGACATGCTGCGTGGATAGCTCGTAGTCGCACACAAGACCAGATAAGAGCATTACCTAGCTCCATCTGACGGCAGAGTGAAATAACACCGAGGCAACCTTGGAAATCTCAAGAAAACAAGATCTTTTAAAATCAATTCTCAGAAACTCGCGCTCCCTCCCAATTTCCAAGAAAAGAAGTTGCTAGTTGCATGTTGGCCAGTCCCAGCAATGCCTGTTCTTTGTCGCCTACCCGTTCTCGCTCTTGATTGACCATCCTGTGCGCGTGTGCGGCGCAATCGGCGCAATTAGCACAATGAATGACACTACAAACCTTGTGTCTGATCTTCTCCGCAAGCTTGCCGAGCTTGATAGCAAGGTCAACGAATATCGACAGGACATGGCTCAAGAATTCCGCCGTTATTCGCAGCAGCGATTAAGAGATGTACCGGGGGATGTCTCCGCCAAGGTTGAACGACTGGTTTCCGAACAATTTCAGAACTATCCAGCCTTGAGCCCTGACCTTGATAATGCCTTTGACTCACTTTCACAGTTTGGCGCTACCATCAGCACTGACGAGAAAGTATGGTCTATCGCACAATCATCGCCCCCGGCCTCCCCTCCCATCCCCGATATTCCAACAGACGACGGTACTCGAAGCCCGCATGAGCGAGAACTCGAGTTCCATGGTCTGTTCACACCGAGCTATCTCCCCTTGCTTGATGCTGTGCAACGACAGAGCTTCACACCACCTGCATTGTCGCCCCAAATACCTGAAATACAGGAGCCTAATAACATCCAAGAGCCTCCTCCTACTCCTGTAGCTAATGACATTCCCTCGCGGCCAGAACCCGTCCGCCGCTGGACCGAAGACACTCTCTCTTCAGTCACTTCTGACGATAGCGCGACGAGATTAAGAAGAAGCGCATTACGTCGCTCATCCAGTTCATCCACCACCAAGACCCATAGTCCCAGGCGAGTGCGCTTCGAGGTAGAAGGTGAAGAGGTTCTGCCCACTTCGTCGCCCACAATGTCTCCTCGAGTACCGGACTACCCGACATCCCCATTAGGCAACCCCACCACGTTTCTGGATGACTCATACAACGCCATTGTCATACACGAGGACTCCAGTCTACTAGGCAGCTCTCCTCCCATGCCAAAGAAGATCACTTCTACTGATCGCCTAAAGGCTATGGCGAGAAGCTCGACAGAGGACACGTCCAAATGGGAAGTGGTGGGTAATCTGGAGGCCGCCGATGACGACGAATTGGAAGAATTAGTCATGACCGGCTTTAATGCTCGAAAGGTGCATGACACATCTCCCGTTCCGACTAACCACATAAGCTCGGGAACTACGGCGCATGGTATAAATGATGCGCGACTCCCAAGTCAGCTCGGCGCACGTCTGGCGACCACGAACGAGGTAGCAGAAGAGGAAAACGAAACTGCCGAAGAAGCCGACGATGCCGACGATGTACTCATGATGCCACCACTAAGCTCTTTTAAGGGCAAAAAACGGTTCTCTCCACCGCCTGAGACGGCTCCTCAATCGGAATTGAAAGGCTCCGATCCGCAGACTGCAGCAGGAAAACATAAGAAGCAGGCAGAATCCACTAATAGTGATGACGAACATCATACTGATGAGGAAGACATGTTTGATTTCGAGGACAATGAGGGCATCGCGACAGGCGATGGAGGCAACGAGAGTAAAAAGTATATGGATGAAGACAACGAGGAAGAGGATGACGAAGCCGACGCGACGCCCACAGCAGAGAACCCGGTCCTATTTTCCACGTCCCCGGCAATTCCCATGGCGAGACCCGTGGCTAAGCCGGCCAGTCCAACGCTTGCCTCTCCATCGCCTCGCCAGGTGGCCGCGTCTGTGGGATCGTTCCGCGGAAAGCCCTTCTCGATTGACGTTATTCGCGATCCAGAGCTACACAAGAAGGCTGCCGAGATGGGTGACTTCTACACATTTGTGGGAAGTGTTGATGGACGAAGCGGAGTTGACGAGTCAAGTAGTTACAGACCCGAATTGACCTACTTCAGCGGTACACCCAGGAGTCTCAGTGAGCGCTTGATGAAAGAGGACTTGGACGAGGCGCGTCGAAATACCGAAGCAAATGAGCGCGGCTAAGATGTTATAGGATACCGGGAAGGCCTCCAGACAGCGCTGGACCCTCACGGCAATATTGGGTTATTCTCATGGATTCCAGTTGCATTATCATAACTTCGTAATTACACACATTAGTCTGGCACCCAGGCTTGGAAAGGGGAGGTTCAGTGCGCATCTATATTGGCGTTTAAGGGTGGCATTCCCATCCCACTTCGGTATCATACATGGCAGGGTATACATTATTACGAAACGCTCGAATATGCGTATACGAGCATTCTCTATTGCGTTCGTTTCTTTCTTATCCTAATAGAAATGTACGGGGTGCGGTGCGGTTCAGGTTCAGGTTCGGGGTCGGGGTCGGGGTCGGGGTCGATTGCATTTGAACTTAAAGTCGTGCGGCAGGTTCTGTTCCGTTCTTCACTTTTGCCTCGGGATGGATCGGGTCATAAGGAGTTGCTTGGCTCTGGGGGAGGCTGGTCATCTGCATTTTGTAGGAGATATCCAGGTGCGCTTAGTGGTGGTCAAGGTTATGGGTGTTGGGTTTTGAGCAAGGAGAGGAGTTGAGTCAAGGCTGGAGAGAAAGCTCGCTCGGACCCAAGAGTATCGAATAAATGAGTAGTCCAATCGGAAGACAAGTATCACATCAGCGCTCGGTGGCCAGAAGAGGTGGTGTGCCTGATTCATAGGACTAGGTGATAGCCAATCAAATCCAGGCCGATACTTCCCAAGATGTACACTTTATTTCTTTGCGTGTATTCGGTGTCTGGGAAAGTAATAATGATCATTTATATTACAACGAACTACCTTGATACGAAATTAATAAGTCTATTCTTATACTTGAGCTTGTAGATACCTAAGTAGGTACCTAAGATATATCATATAATGCGGCAAATGCAGACTGTTGTCACTTCCTCGACTCTATTTTTAAAGTTGACAGCTGCAGATCTGCGTGATAGATTTACCTAAGCCACCTACGTCTAAGGTCTAAGGGTCGGGACAGGTTGCCTAAGCCTTATTAGCGTCGCATATTATCCACCTCGCGTTTTTCTTCGATGGTAGGGCGGTTTGAAGACCTACCGAATATAGCCAAATAGACAGGGCTCTCCCTCATCTTCTTCTAGAAGCAATCAACCGCCATGTTACACTCGGTACACCAAGGCCACACCCGGACCACACTTGGCCAACCAACTGGGCGCACACTGTATATCCGTTAACCAATGACGCCGCTGGAAGGGGGAATTTTGACGAGCCGTCTACTCCAAAACCGTTCACCGCGCCCAATGCCGCTAAACCGCTTTCCGCTACCGAAGGGGGGCTATCTTGACACTTCGGGACATCCTCCATCCTTCACGCGCCACCTGTCCGCGAGGCGTGTGTTCCCGTCTGTCCCCTTTCCAGCTCCAAGCTCATCCAAGCTCATCTATTCGGCAGAAGACGGCGGATGTCCCATTTGGTGCCTGAGAGCTCAAGCGAGTGCGCGGCATTGTCACCCTCTAAGGTTTATCTCTCTCCCCGGTTGCGCGGCTCCAGCCGACTTCGACTTGTCCCATCTACATCCAACTCTTGCTCAAGTGATTGACTTCGCCCACCGTCACTGTGTCCAACTCGCAGCATCCCGAGACTAAGACCAAGCTTCAGCTCGGCTCTCAGTTCAGCTCGGCGAGGCTCCGTTCAATTTTCATTTTCATGCGACTCACACCCGTCATGCGGTGCGGCAGAGCCATGTGAAGACGGAGAATTGCGATATTCCATTCTTTCTAGCGTTTGTGCCTGCCTTGCGCTCCCGCTCTCCCATACCTCCCCACACGTTCGCCGCAGTTCGGTTGATCTACACAAGCGTATGCGATCATGGGCGACAGTCAGCCCTTCGTGACAATAAGTGAATGGCAGCCCACGGATGGGCATAGCTTCAGCAGTGGGGATTCTGCCGTACGTCGAAACAACAGAACAGCCAGGCCTCCTCAAGCTCGCTCCCGTCTAATGACATCTTCTCAGTATGGCTCCAGCATTGAAGATGAGAGGACGCCATCGGCGACGCACGACATCAGTCGTGTGAGCTATCACGTCAAGCATCTGCCCGAATTCGCCCAGACTCTCGAGGATGTGCGTTCTTGACCTCTCCCTCTTATCTCAGTTTCTCTATTTCAGAGCTAATGAGGCTATTTTGTGCAGTCGGCCACGCGGGCTTTCCCCAACCGGGGAAGCTCACAGAGGTATAAGAAGGTTCATGCTCTCCTCCTTCACTGGACGTGCGATGATCTCTTCGTCCTGAAGGAGCTCGACGACCTGGAGGCATGCCTCCGAGAAGAATACAGCTTCGAGACGGAGACGTTTCCGATACCATCCGACAACCCGCATCTAGACCTCATGCTGAAAATCGGTGCTATGATCAAGGAACACGAGTCAAGCGACACGTTGTTCATCATCTACTACGGCGGTCATGCGCGGATCGATGAATCAAGACAGAGCACCTGGTGCGGGTGAGTGATGAGGCTGCCTTATATCTCTGCTTGGTAATACTGACAATTCACTTAGAACGCGGAGTTCGGATTCGCCATGGTTACAGTAAGTCTATGTCGTGCTTCATTTGTATAGGTCGCATCATATGCAGGGGTATTAATCCCTTTATAGATGGTCTGCGATCCAGACGTTACTAGAACGATCTCTCTCGGATGTTCTGATACTGCTAGACTGTTGCGCAGGGGCTGCAAGCGCCACTTTCCCTAACGGCAACAGCATAACGGAAACAATATCAGCATCCAGTTGGGATGCCATCGCCCCGGATCCCGGGAGATACTCTTTCACTAACACCCTGATTGAGGTTCTCCAGGAGTGGAAACGAAGGGCGTTTTCCGCCGCAATGCTACATGCCGAGATCCTGGCACGCCTCAAGCACCCAAGACCTGAAATGTTAAATGGCAAGCATTTCGAAGCACGTGCCACACCGGTGCACTTCATGATGACTGCCAACCATAAGGCACCAAGTATCGAGATAGCTCGGATTTTATCAGCAGATGCCCGGCCCCCGTCGCCTCCGCAAGAACCCGGATATGAGGATAACGCCCCCAATGGTCGATCAGCCGGTCCGCAAGATATTGTCGGGTCCGAACCTAATGAAGATGTCCCGCACGTGATGATTTCACTAGCACTCGAAGAGGATCAACGCCTCAACATCAACGATTGGCAGCACTGGCTTTCAAACATACCTGCGCTAGCTAAATATGTCAAGGTACAAGGAGTATTCAAGAGCCATTCGACGCTGCTGCTTCTATCTATGCCGGTGATGGTTTGGGACTTACTTCCAGAGAACCACGCATGCAATTTTATAGCATTCATCCGATCGAACAACTTGGCTATCAATAATCAAAGTGGGCCCCGAGCAATAGAGGAGGAGGTAACGACAGGTGCCGATATCGACGCAGATTTAAGGTCTATATATTCTGGAACAACAGCGTACACCGCTGCACCATTTGAATCCAGAGGCCCCAGATTGTCGATG
The DNA here is from genome assembly GCA_022495205.1 of Hypoxylon sp. FL1150. NCBI lineage: Eukaryota > Fungi > Ascomycota > Sordariomycetes > Xylariales > Hypoxylaceae > Hypoxylon > Hypoxylon sp. FL1150. The sequence goes on from MU376510.1 coordinate 9,950, forward strand.
ATGTCCACACTTTCGAACAACGGCAAGGCGCCAATGGAGCCAATCTTTGGTGGTCACGATAGCCCAATTGGCAATAGAAGTTACCGGTTGTCGACAAGCACAAGATCTAGTAACCATCCAACAAACCAGGGTTGGCCACCTTCTTTCCCTGGACAGTCATCAAGGCAGCGTAACATGCCTTCGGGTTCTCTTCATAAGAGTATGTCTTACGGTAATATAGCGCAGCAGCTGGCTATAAACCGACCCGAACGCCACAGGGGCACCTCGTTGGCGAGCCAGCCTGAACTTCCACCACACGTTCAGACACGTTTAGAGGAATACTTCCAGAGTAACCCAACGCCGACAGTCGCCGTCAAAGAGTTCCTGGCATCGACTATAGGCATAGAGACTGCGGATATAGACGTGAGTCTTACTCTCGAGAAGCTTTCTTGCTATCATGCTAACACTGATTAGATGTGGTTCCAACACCGCCGAGAGCAGCAGGAAGTAGAGAATAGGTTGCAAAGTCTGAAGATAGACGACCATAGCCACGATCTGCCTAAAGATGGCGCCCAGATGATACTTCCTGGGCATCTCAACAAGCTGCTAGAGATATTCCCAACGGGCCAAATCGTCATGATTGATCTGCGCTCCCCGGCTGAGTATGTGCAATCTCACATCCATGGCGCAATCAATTTCCGAGCTCCGGCGAAGTTTGTATCCCACGCAAGCATGGAAATGATCGAAAAGGCGCTACCAGATGAGGCGAGCCGTAGCTCATTTAACAAGTGGTACACTAGCAAATGTGTCGTGTTTTACGACAAGGTGGTCGAGTATACTTGGGAGGCGCCGACTGCCGATGCTCTCTTCCAAAAGTTCAAGAGCAAGGGTTGGACTGGGCAGTGTTTCGTGCTCAAGGGCCATTACCGCGAGTTTTCACACTCGTTCGATAAGTATATCATTGGGACGAGCACAACGAACAACGCCAAACAATACCTTGCGAGCCTCCAGGATGTATCGTGGGACAAAACGGTAAGCCCAAATAGATATCTCCTGAAGTGGTTTACTAAGTCTACGACAGAAGGATGAACCCCAGGAATATGACGACTGGCTGAAGCTTCTTGAAGCCGAAGATAGAGTGTACTCAACCGATCTCGTTCCGGCAGTGAAAGCCGAGCGTATCGACGCAACGGTAAAACACCAAGAGGAAATCAGAGAAGAGTTTGAGAGGAGCGACCCGAAGCTATACCAAGAAGCTATGAACCGCAAGCCCGACGCGAATTGGGCCATAAAAGCGCCAATGGTGGCTCCCCTGGAGCGCGGCATCGCTAAGATGCAAGAGGCCGGAAAGAACGCGGTGAGCGGCCGATCTACCGCCCCCCCGGAGTTTAGACGCACCCAGGACAAACTATCCATATCGGAGTATGATCTTCTCGAGTCCGAAGACGAACACCACGACTCCAAATCCCTAAGGAAAGTAGGGTCCGCACAACCCGGATCCATATCTAGGTCGGCCTCCGCCGAACCCGCGCCGGAGAAGAAGCGCTCCGGACTCGCATCGGGTCGCGGATTCCTCGGCAAGATTATGCGGAGCGGGCGGTCGGATCCTCCGCGGTGAGATATGTAACCGGAACGGGCACGGGGGATCTAGGGATATATATCACCATATCTGACATTTACTACCACTATCTAACATCACATACCCGAGGCGGGGCTTTACCCCCTTGATTTATCATCGACATCTATATAAACATATTAATAGGGATATGTTTGAGGAATGATGAATTGCTATTACTATTGGCATGGTATTTACGGCATGCATACCTCCTAGGTATCTACCTTTTATATTTACTATTTACGTATTTTGCATGTTTCATGGGTCGGGTAAGACGGGGATAAATAGGGTTCGCGAGGGCGCAAGATACTTACTTACACTAAGAAGATAAATTTATCTATTAGTTCGGATTTTCCCATATATAATTTAAATATAATAATAATAATAATAATTATTTGAATTATAATTATAAGCTTAAATTATACTTATTTTAAATTAATTTAGTTATAATTTAATATATAATTATTAAAAAAAATAAAAATTTAAAATAAAAATTAAAATAAATATAATTAAAATTATATTAAAAAAAGTAATAAAAAAAACTATTATTTTAATATTTAAATGCTAATTTAATATTATAACGGATTAATTTAAACGCTAGGAAAATTAATAATTATTATATTTAAAAATTTAAAAAAAAAAAAATTATATTATATTTAATATAATAAATATGAAATTATTTATAATAATTTATTATAATTTTTATATAATATATAAAAAAATATAAAATAATTTAATATATATAATAAATAAAAAAATTTTATAATAATAATTATATTAATAAAACCTAAAAAAATAAAAAATTATAAAATATATTAAATTTATTATTATTAATATTTATTAATATTATTTTTTTATATTAAAATATTATTTTTTAATTACGCTAAAAGAACTTATAAAAATATTATTTTTAAATAAATATATAATTATAAATATTTTAAATAATTTTTATATTTAAATAATATAATATTTTTATAAAAAATATTAATTTAATTTAATAAATATTAAA
>MU376511.1:0-12520 GCA_022495205.1 Hypoxylon sp. FL1150
TTATTAAAAAAATAATTATATTTTAATTTAATAAATTTATATAAATAATTATTAATTATATTATTTTAATTTTTATAATATATAAATTTATAAATGAAAATAATATAAATATTTATTTTTAATTTATTAAATTTAAATATTAAATGGTTTTATTAAATAATACTTAAAAATTAATAATTAAAAATGCATATATTAACATTTTAATTTAAATTTATAAAAATTAAAGTAAATTTAAAGATTAATATAATAAATAATATATTATATATACCAATTACATTATTTATAAAATCCTAGATATTTAGGGATATAAAATTAAGAAATAATTTTTATAAATAATAAAAATAAAATAGGATTTTTTTTAAGCTTAAGCTTATTTTAATATTTTTTTAAATTTTAATAAATTAGAAATTTATTTAAATTAAATTAATTAAATATTTTATAAATTTATAATTAAATAATATAATTATTTTAAAGATATTCTAAAGAATATTTATAAGGGTTTTAATAATTAATTTTTAATTACTATTAATAATAAAAATAAAAGTTTTAAAATAAATAATACTAATAATTATAATTTTTTAATTAATAAAAGTAATTCTAAAGGTAAAAAGCACATATATCTATGCCATATAAGCACTTCTAAGACCTATAGGTAAAAACTAAAAAAATATATTATTTTTTAATATATAATAAAAAATAAAATTAATTATAAGATTTTTAAAAAATCTATTAAGGAATAATATTAAAAGATATAAGCCTTATTTGCTTTAAATAAATTTAAATAATTGAAAACTAAAATTAATACCAACGATTTTAAAATAAAACCTAATAATTTTTTTCTAAAAAAAAAAAACCGTAATAAAATATAAGGTCTTAATCTTAAGGATAATAATTTTAATTTTATTATAATTAATCTTATTTAATTTTAACTAAATAGAATTTTTCTAATTAGAACTATTAATATTTTATATTAAAAAATAAATAATTATTTTAATTAAAAAAACTATATTTCTAAGATTATATTACCAGATATAAATTTTAATAATTAAAATAAATAAATTTTAATAAATAAATTATTAATCTTAAGTTATTTTAAAAATAAATTTAGATTTTAATTATATATAATTAATATTCCATTAAATTCTAAAAATATTAAGAATTTTATTAAATAAAAATTTAAATTTATTAATATTTTATTAATAAAAATTCTAAGTATTAATCTTAATAAATAAATATTCATAGTAAAACTATTAATTATTATACTTTATTATTTTAAAAATAATTTTAATGTGAAAAAAATAATTAATTTAATTAAGATATTATATATTATTAATTATTTAATAATTTTTAAATAAATATATTACTTTAAAAATAAAAGATTATTTTCCCTTTTAAAAAATAAAGATTTTATTTTTAAGAAATATAAAAATTTAGTAATTTCTAAGAATAAAAATAAAATATTACTTAATATTTAAAAAAATAAAAATATTATTATTAAAAGAAATTTAGATTATTTTTTTAATAAAAAAAGTATTAATGAAAAAAATAAAATAATTTAGAATTATAAAATAATTTAAGTGATTATTTTAATTAATAAAATTACGAAAATTTATAAGCTAAATTATTTTAAAAATAATGATTTTATTTTTTCATTTAATATTTTCATTATTTTTAATTTTTTTTATTATTTATTTACTAAAAATATTATATTTAATATTTATAATTTAATATATTTAATTAATAATTATAAGTTTTTTATATTAGGTTTTTTTAAAAAAATTTTATTAAAATAATTAATATATATAAGAACCATAAGTTTTTTTATTTTTAGAAAAAGTAAATACTTTTTTCTTAAAATAATTATTAATAATAATAAGAAAAAATTTTTTAATATAATTTTAAAAGATATAATATTTATAAAGGGATTTTATATGAATATTATTATTAAATTTATATTTAATAAATATTATATATAATATTATAATTTAGATTATATTTTTTATAAAGAAATAAATTTAAATAAAAGCTTTATTATTAAATATTTATAATATAAATATAATTTAATTTTCTTTAAATATAAGTTTTTTTTTATTTATTTTATTATTCCCTTAAAATTATCAATATATATATTATATATAATATTAAAAAATATAATTAATATAATAATTACTTTTTTAAAAAATATAAGAAAAAAACATATTTATCATAAATAATCAAAAGATATATTATATAAAAAAAAAAATATAAAAGAAATTTAATATTTATAATTAAAATATTTAGATTCATAGATATTTAAAGCTTTTATTTTATATATTAAAAGAGTTATTATTAAAAAGATTATTAATAGAATTACTTATAAATATTATACCTAAATATATATATATAAAATAATCTTTTAATATATTTTTAAAAATTTTTTTACTAAATTTTTTTAAAAGGTATTATAAAATATATTTAAATATAAATAAAATATTATAATTAATAGTTTTAATTATTTTTTAGTAATTAAAAATAAATATAATAATACGTTTTTCTTAAAATTAATAATTACTAAAAATTAGATATTTTTTATAATTTAAATTAAAAAATTTAAGAATTAAGTTTTAAAGTAATTTAAGCTCTATATTTATATATTCAAATATAATAAAAATATAATAATAATTATTTTTTTTAAAAGAAAAATATCTTATGAGATTATATATAAAAAAAAAAATATTATTTTTAAACTTTTTTTAATTTATATAAAAAAGCTTATAAGGGGTATTAAATATATAAAATAAAAGGTAATTAATAAAATAAATAAAATGAAAATAAATGCTAAATTATTAGAAAAATTATAGCTTGAAATGGTGCGAATAATATTATATTTAATTAATATAAATTTATGCTAAATGGAAAATATGTAATTTCTTAAGAAAATATTTAATAATTAATTCTAATAATATTTTTATTTTTATTCCCTAATAATTTTCATTTCATTTATAAGGGATTTAAAATCTAATTAAAATTATATATATATATATAATTATAAAGTATATATTCTTAAAGAAAATTAAAAAAAAAATAGCCTAGGAATTTACCGTAAAAATTTTAAAATTAAAAAAAAAATATATATTAGGTATTTAATAAGATATTAAATATCTAATCTTTTTAAAATATAGCTTTTTAAATTTAATAAAATAATTATTATATGCGATATTTAATTTAATAAAACTTTTTTTTATTAAGAAAGAAAAAATCTTATAATAATTATTATTATATTTAAAATTTTTAAATAAATTATTATGGTAAATATTAAAAAAAAAGATAAGAAAATTTTTATTTTAATTATTAAAATATTAGATATATAGGATATTCAAATTTATATAATATATAAAAATAATATTAATATTATTTAAAAAAGTAATAATATATTATTATTTAATAATAATTAATTAATTAATTAATTAAAAAATTATAATTTAAAAATAAAAATAACTAAGATAAAAATTAAAAATATAATTATAATAAAAAAATTATTTAATTTAAAAATTATAATTATAATTAAAAAATTATTTAATTTAAATCTTAATGATTAATTAATTAGATTTATAACTTTTTAAAAATCTTTAATTTTAAAATAAAAGAATATAAAAAAAAAAAATATAAAAAATATTATAAATAAAAATTTATTATAAATATTAGAATTATAATAAAATTTAATAGAAATATATTTATTAAAAAATTTAAAAATTATTAGGTTTAATATATTTAAATTTTTAATTAAAATTTTAAAATCATTAATAATGCGGAAAAAAAAATAATTAAAAGGTTTTTTTAATAGACCTTTAGCGTTTTAAAAATCTAATAATTTTAAATAAAATTATTAGATAAAAAGATAAAGCCCTAATAGCTAATTTAATAAAAAGTAAAGAAATATAAAAAATTTTATTTTTATAATGATTTTTTATAGAAAAAAAAATATTATTTTATTAAAAAATTATTAATAAGAATTTTTTATAAATACTTTTTTATTTAATTAATAAGAAATTATATATATAAGGGATTATATATATATAATATTATATTTAATAATAAATATAATTATATTTTAGAATTATATAATTCGTTTAAATATGATTTTAAATAAAAAAAAAATATATAAAAATGAATTTTTATTAGAATTAAAAATTTAGAAAAATCTAATGGGATATTAATTTAGTAATAAATTTAAAAAAAATACCTATTAGGAAATTAAAATATTTTTATAAAAAGGCATATAAAAAATAATTAAACGTTTTAAAATTTAAAATACCCCGCTTTTATTAAAATAGGTATTTATTTATAAATTTAATATAAAAAAATATCTTTAAATTTATAAATTAAAATTAATAATATGCAAAGATTTATAAAATCTTATATTTTAAAATACTTATATAATAATATTAGCTATTAAATTATTTAGGATTCTAATAGTATTAATTATAAAAGATAATATAAATATATATTAATTTAATATTAAAAATGCCTTTATAAATATTCTATAAATAAAAGAAAAACCTATTATATATAAATTTCTAAATGGTTTTAAAAAATTAAATAAATATATTTTTTTTAAATAAATATTTTATAAGTTTAAAAATTTATTATTATTTTAATATAAAAATATATTAAAAATCTTAGGTATAATAAATTTTAAAATTTTGCTTAAAAAGCTTTATTTATTTTATAATAAAACTTATAAGATTTATATTTTAATATATATAAATAATATTTTTATTATTTCCCTAAAAAGAAATAAAAAATAAGCAAATAAAATAATTAATTTATTTAAAATATTATATAAAATTAAAAATTAAAGTAAAATCTTATGATACTTAAAGATTAAAATTATTAAGGATTAGAAATTTTATATTATATTATTATTATATAATTTTTATATAAAGAAAATCATGGTAAAATTCAACTTTAATAATAATATTTTTATATTATTAATACCATTCCTAATAAAAATATTCAAAAAATTTTTTAATTAAATAATAAAAATAAAAATTAAAAGATATTAAAAACATATTAAATTTATTTTATATATAATAATAATAATCTAATTAAATATGATTTTTATAATAATATAATTTTTATATTTTTTAATTAACTTTAGATTTAAATATTTAAAAGTAATTAATTAGGTAATCTTATATTTATATATTATATATTACTTTTATATTTAATATAAAAAAATGAATATTAAAATTTAGATATTAATAATTATAAATAATATTTTATTTATAAATAATAAAAAAATTAAATATTTATTATAAAAATATATAATTTTTTTATTTAAAAGTTTAATTATATAAAAAATTATTTGCTAAATTATAATATCCATTTTAATAATAAAAGCAAAATTAATTACATTATTAAAAATAATAAAAAAAACATTTATTTTATAATATTTTTTTAAAAATATTAAAATTAAATTTAAAAATATTTAAAAAATATATAATAATAATTAATAAATAATTAAACTTATAATAAAAAATAAAAAATAAATTAATATTTAGTTAAAATATATAGATATTTAGAATATATAACTAAAATAAAAATATATTTAAAATAAATTTAAAATAATTTATTGATTAATAGATTAAATGCTTACTAATAAATTAATGAAAAATTTATTAAAATAACTTTTCAAATATTTTAAAACCTTATTTAATTTATAAGATTATTAAATTTTAATTTAATTAATTAAAAATAATTTTAATTAAAAAGCGAAATAACTTTTATTTATTAAAAAAAAAAAATTTAATATTAATTAAAATATCCATTTATTTAAAAAGTAATTTCCTATTATATTTTTTTTTACCCTAATATTTTTATCTTTATTATTTTTCCCATTTACAAGCTATATTTTTTTTTATAAATATCGAAAGAAATTACTTATTAAGAATCTTTTTTTCTAATAAATTAAATAACTTTTTCATTCATATATAATATGTAATTTTTTCTTAAGATAAAACTTAAATTTTATTACTTTTAATCTTTATTTATTTAATAAGAATATTTATTAAATATGAGATATTTTCTTTTAAAATGTATAAAATAATATGAAAATTAGTAAAATATTTTTAAATATTTTATTTAAAAAATTAACATAATAAATCTTAAGAAATTAATAATCTAAAAGGTAGAAAAATTTATTTTTTATATATTTTTATTACTTTTATATTTATTATTTATATATTATTATTTCTAAACCTTATAAAATTAAAATATAAGAAAAATAAAAATCTTAGGGAATAGATAATAAAAATGCCTTAAATTATAATTATAATAATGGTTATTATTTCTAAGAATATTATAATATTTTCCAAAATTATAATTAATTATAACGTTATAAATATACCCTTAATAAAAAATTAAATAATAATTATTTTTCATTTTTTATATATTAAGAATTAAAAATTTAAAATATATTTATATTTTAAGATTTTAATTTAATATATTTTAGGTATTACTCAAGCTAATTTCTTAAAAAATTACTTATATAGTTTTTTAAAAAACGCGGCTAATAAAAAAAAAAATTTTATCATTAAAAAAAATATTATTATTTAGGATAATAATTAATTTAAAAAATAAATTATTTATTATTATATTTTTATTCTTAATAATTCTACTAAAAATATTATAATTAATATTTTTATTTTTTAAAAAAAATTATTAGGCTTTTGAATAAGCGTTTTAATATATATTAATTTATTAATAAATATTATCTAAATTTTTAAAAGTTATAATATATTTTTTAAAAAGCTTTTAAAATATAATTTTAAAATAATAATATTATATATTAAAAGCAATAAATGTAAAGTTATTATAATTTATAAAATAATTAAAATTAATAAATTCTTATAATGTAAAAGTAAATTATTTTTTATAATATTAATAAGCTTAGAAATTTACACGTAAATAACCTTATAATTAATATTTCATTTTATAAATTAAATTATTAAAAAAAAAATTTAAATTTATTATCTAAATAATCATTTAAATTTAAAGGAAAATTTAACTTATTATATTTAATTAATAAAAAAAAATTATCTAATTATAAAAATATAATAAGATAAATTTTAATAAAAAAAAAAATTAATATATAAATATTGCGTTAGGCATTTATTAATAGCGGGTAATAATAGCTTTTACGATTAAGAAATTAAAAAGATCGTTGTATTTTTTAGAATTTAATTAGCGGTGTATATTCTTAGTAAACTCCTTATAAACAAGTTCCAGACCGGATTAATTAGTTAACTAAATTTTTAAATAATAAGTTATAATATATTTCCTAAGGTTATTAATAATAATAGATAACCATAAGAGTAAGGTTTAATTCCCTAATAATTATTTAATTATATATATATCCTACTTATTTAGGAATAAGCGAAATAGATTTTGTATATACGTATTCCCCATATGTGTAGCTTTATAATAAGTAAGAAATAAAATGGCTAAGAATTTACCCCTTACCTAGCCGGTCTTTAAATTTCTTAGGGTAAGGAAACTATCTTTTATTATAATAACTGATCGTTATTACTCTTTAATCTTTTAGGTTAATAAAAAAAATGCTTTTTATCATAATAACTAACCATTATTAGATTTTTTGATCCCTTGAGTAATAAAAAAAAAAACTTTTTATTATAATAGCTGATCATTATTAGTTTTTTTAATCTTTTAAGTAAAAATAAATAAATATTTTTTATCATAATAATTAATTATTATTAGATTTTTTAATTTCTTAAGCCGGAATTATAACCCCTAGAAAACCAATATAAAATTTCCCATATTAATTATATTTTTTAATTAAAATAATTATCTTTATGAAATGAAATTATTAATATTTATTATTTTTAGCTTAAAAGGTTATATTTTAATTAATTAAGTTAACTAAATTATTATCTATTTAATTATTTATTTTTATATAAGCTTTAAACTATTTTTACCAATTTAAAAAGTAAATTACTTTTATCTTTTTATATTTCTTAAGGCTAGGCGGATTATAAAATTCTATATTTTTTCCACCAAAAATTATATATTTAAACCTATGGTATATTTGCAGAACCTAATAATACTTATCTCCATAAAGATATTTCTTTAGTGTAATCATTATATATTAATTATTAAAATATTTGGGTGTTAAATGATAGGATGCCTTTTAATAAAGTTTTATTAAGTATTAATAAGTAAAGTCTTTAAGAAATATTTGCTTTAGCCTAAAAGCTTTTACTTTAGTAAGCTCTAAAAGTTATTAATTTATTTAGGCAGGGTTAAATTTTTTAATAATTAATAAGAATTATTTGGTGCTTAATTAATCTTATATTTTTAATATATTTTTTATTTTTATTTTAATAAAAATTTTTTCTTATTAAATAAATTACTTTTTAAAGTATTTAGTAATATTAATTAATAAAGTTTATATATATTAGGTTTAAATTATATAAAATATATTATTATTAGAAAATATATAATATTTTTTAAATAAATAAAGCATTTATTATAAAAAAAATTTGTAATTAAAATATAATAATTTAAATTTAATTAAAATAAAAATTAAAATTATAGAGTTAATAAATTTAATAATTTAATTTTATATGGTGGTATTATGTATGGATTTTATTAATTAATTAGATGAGTGTATTAAGTAATTCTTATATTTATTATTATATTTTATTTTAATTTCTTTATATATTAGTATAATTGGGGCAATAAGCTTATACTTTTATATAATTTCATTTAATATTTCCTATGCTTTTATATACTTTTCATATTCTTAAAGATAATAATTCATTTTAATTTATTATATATGATTATATATTAATAAAAAAGGAATTTAAATTGATACTGTATTAAAATTAAAAATATTAGGGTTAATTATTAACTAAATCTTATGCTAATATACTTAGTATTTACATTAAATATACCATTTAAACTAATTATTAAAACTTTTAAATTTTACTATTTTAATAATGCTAAATATTTTAATTAAATTTATAATTAATATTATAATAATAAGGCAAAAATAAAATAAAAATTTTTCTATAAAAAGAGGATAAATTATTAATATTATTAATCTTATACTCATATAATAATAATTAATTATAATTTAATATTACTAGGCTTATAATTATCATATTAAACACTTATTAATAGCGGGTAATAATAACTCTTATAATTAAAAAGTTAAAAAGATTATTATATTTCTTAGAATTTAATTAGTAGTGTGCGCTCCCAGCGAGCTCTTTATAAGCGAACTCCGGACCGGATCAACTAGCTAGCCGAGCTTCCAAGTAACAAATTGCGATAATAAATAAAAAAATAAAGTTTTAAAAAGAAAAAATATTTATTTATTAGTAAAAATATTAACGCTAAATTTATTATTAATATAATTATTTATATTTTTTACTTTAATAATAAAATAAATAATTTTTTTAGTAATAAAATATTTATATTAAATTTATAAAAATATATATTTTTAATATTTATTTTTTAAATCATAATGAATTATAATGGCTTAATTATATTTAATTTATTTTTTAATAAATATTATTATTAATAAAAAATAATTAAATTATTATATATAAAATTATTTTAATTATTTTAATACGATATAAAAAATGAAAAAATAATATATAAAAAACTTTAATATATATAAAAGTTAAAAGGTAATTTAAAATTAATTTATATAAAATATAAAATAAAATTAAAAATTAATTTATTATTATATAAAAAAAAAATTAAACCTAATTAGCCTAGGAAAAAAATTTCTTAAATATTTATTAAAAATTTATTTATAAAATAAAAATATAAATTAATAAAATAAATATTATAATAATTACTTTATATTTTATTCTTAGGTAATAAAATAAATATAATATATTATAATATTTATTATTTATTATTTAATTTTATATTAAAAAAACATATACGTTATAATTTTATTTAAATTAATATAAAAATTTATATATAATAAAATTTTTTTATTTATTATTTTTATTTATTATTATATTAATAGCGTTTTAATTTACTAAATATATTATATATTTATAAAATAATTAAATGTAAATAACTTTATATATAAAATAAAATATATTTAAATTATATTATATAATTATATATCTAATTAAAAAATATAATATATTAAAAATATTATTTATATTAAATTATATGTTTTAATATATAATCCTAAATGATAATTATATATATATATATAATTCATTGCTTTTAAGGGAGCTTTATTCCTTTTTTTCTAATAGATTAACCTTTTATTACCATGTAATGATTTGGCACCTAATGATATAATATAAATTATAATATATTCCTTAAAATTATTAATAATAATAAATAATTATAAAAATAAAATTTAATTTCCTAATAATTATCTAATTATATATATATTTTATTCATTTAAAAATAAATAAAATAAATTTTATATATATATATTTTTTATATATATAATTTCATAATAAATAAAAAATAAAATAATTAAAAATTTATTTTTTATTTAATTAATTTTTAAGTTTTTTAAAATAAAAAAGTTATTTTTTATTATAATAATTAATTATCATTATTTTTTAATCTTTTAGGTTAATAAAAAAAAAGCTTTTTATTATAATAATTAATTATTATTAGTTTTTTTAATCCTTTAAATAATAAAAAAAAAATTTTTTATTATAATAATTAATTATTATTAATTTTTTTAATTTTTCAAATAAAAATAAATAAATATTTTTTATTATAATAATTAATTATTATTAGACTTTTTAATTTTTTAAATTAAAATTATAATCTTTAAAAAATTAATACGAAATTTTTTATACTAATTATACTTTTTAATTAAAATAATTATTTTCATAAAATAAAATTATTAATATTTATTACTTTTAATTTAAAAAATTATATTTTAATTAATTAAATTAATTAAATTATTATTTATTTAATTATTTATTTTTATTTATTTTAATTAATTTAAATTTTAATTCAAAAGACGGGTGGCTATGCTACTTAGTTATATTGCTATTAGTCCGTATAAAAGTATTTGTAAGTCTAAGCGTAACGTTTTTTAAATTAATATCTAAATTATAATAATTATTTTTAATTAATTATATTTTTTTTTACCATATAATCGTAATAAATTTTCAATATATATTTGCGAAATAATCTATTATTACGTAATATATCATTATAAAATTATATTTAAAAATTAAATATTAATATAATTATTTTTTATAATTATTTTATATAATTATTAGCATAATAATAATAATATAATTAGAAAAATACGAAAAGTAATTTTATATACCGATTTAATTTTAATAAATACTTTCGAAATAATAAATAAAAAAATCTATTATAATTATATATATAATATAAATAAAAATATAATTTAAAATTAAAAAATTAAATTCTCTATTTCCTTAGTTATTTTTTAATTAAATATAATCGGTAATTATTATATTATTATAAAAAAGTAATTATATTATAATATTAATATTATTTATAGCCGAATAAATATATTATTTACTTTAATAATTATATATATAATATAAATAAAAAAATTACTTAGGGATAAAAAATTAAATTTTCTATTTCCTTAGCTAAATTTTATTCGGATATAACCGGTAATTATCGCGTTATTATAAAAAAACACTTATATTATTATTTTGAAATTATTTACGGTCGAAATTACGTAATTTACGCACTTGAATTTTTGCGTTTTCTAAGCTAATATTAGCAAATGAATTATTTTAAAACGATAGATAAATATATAATTACTTGCGAAAATAATAAATCCAATTATTTTCGTTAATTTCAAATTATCTAAATTTTTAATAATTATTTAAATAAATAAAAAGTAATATAAAATTTAAAAATCGATTAATTCGATTTAAACTAAAAAAGCAAAATTTATGAGGAGGAATAAATTAGGGATTTAATTAATTAAAAAGCTATATAGCTAAAAAGATACATTTTGCGATCCTAGTCTAAGCTTTTAAAATAAATTTCTATGTAAATTTTAAATTATTTTTATTAATTTAAAAAATAAATCGCTTTTATTTTTTTATATTTTTTAGGGTTAAATAAATTATAAAATTTCATATTTTTTTTATTAGAAATTACATATTTAAATTTATAATATACTTATAAAATTTAATAATATTTATTTTTATAAAGATATTCTTTTAATATGATTATTACATATTAATTATTAAAATATTTAGGCGTAAAATTATAAGTTTTTTTTTAATAAAATTTTATTAAATATTAATAAATAAAATCTTTAAGAAATATTTATTTTAATTTAAAAATTTTTATTTTAATAAATTTTAAAAATTATTAATTTATCTAAGTAAAATTAAATTTTTTAATAATTAATAAAAATTATTTAATACCTTATTAACTTTATATTTTTAATATATTTTTTATTTTTATTTTAATAAAAATTCTTTTTTATTAAATAAATTATTTTTCAAAATATTTAATAATATTA
>MU376512.1:0-12452 GCA_022495205.1 Hypoxylon sp. FL1150
AATAATTTATTATATTTAATAAAAAATTTAAAATTATTATAATATATAAATTTTTAAAATTATTTTATTATATAATTTATTATATTAATTTTTTTTATATTTATTATATAATTTTAATTATTAAAAGCTTTAATTTTATTACTTTTTTATATTATTAATTTATTATTAATTTCATTAATTTTTATTATTAATTTATTTTTAATTCTTTATTAATTTATCTTTAACCTTATTAATCTTAATTAAAAGTTTTAATTAATTAATTATTAATTTTATTAATTTTTATTATTAATTTATTTTTAATTTAATATTAATTTTAATTAAAATAAAATAATATTATTATATTTAATAAGAAATTTAAAATTATTATAATATATAAATTTTTAAAATTATTTTATTTATATAAGATATTATGCTAAATATATATATCAAATAACTATTATAATTTACGAATTTCATTGATAATATCTATCACGTATTTTTTCGAAGGACTTTCGATTTTACCGATCCTTTACCGATCCCTTTTTTTTCGATTTTTATTATTATTATTAATAATAATTTATTTACCCTTTCATAGCGAAATAAATTACAAGAACCCCCTTATTATATAATAATCTTTATATTTCCCTTTTATGATTTATAAAATAATTATAATCTAGCGGTAATTAAAAGGAGGAAAATTATATACCCTTTCCCCCCTGGCGGCTAAAAAGGAAAAAAGCTATATTTATATATTTTTTTTCCCTTAATTACTAAAAAAAAAATAATTATATTTACATATTATCCCCCCCGGGCTATAAGTTAATTATAATTTAAATATATAATAATTATAATTAAAAAATAAAAAGGCCTAATAAATTAAAAAATTTTATTTAAAAATAATAATAAATTTTATTTTAATATAAAATTATTTTATTATTAAATTTTAAATAAAATAATTAATAATAAATTTTATTTCGTAACGTTTTTATTAATTTATCATAAAATTATTTTATTATTAATTTACATTATAAATTAAAAAATTATTAAAAGAAAAAATTAAATATAAAAAAATAATATTTTATATATATATAAAATTATAATAAATAAAAATTATATAAATAAATATATATATAATATGGTTTAAACTTTAAAAATATTTATAAAATAATTATAATATTTTTATAAAATAATTATAATATATTAATAAAATTATTATTAATATTTTATAAATCATTTATAAAATATTAATAATAATTTTAAAAAAAAAAGAATTATTAATATTAAAATTAAAATTAATATATTAATTTAATTTTATATATATATATATAAAATATTAATTAAATTATACTTAATTAATATTTTTTTATTTAAAAATAATAATATAATATTATAATTATTTCGTTTTTATTTATATATATTATTATTATTAATTTTAAATATATTATTTTTTAATATAATTTTAAATTTTATTCTTTAATAAAAATATAAAAATATATTTTTTATAAAATTTAATAATAATATAAAATTTTTTTTTATAAATATATTAGAATAAAATGTGCGTAGATATATAGCATAAACCACGCTAAATCACGTGGTAAAATTAACGTAATTAGGGCTATACTTTACGTTATAGTTTTAATATAAAATTAAAATTTCATATTTTATTCTTAATTTATTTAATCAAATTACTTATAATATCGATTCGCATATTTTTATTTTTATTTTAATTTATTATATAATTATCAATCCAATAAAATATTATAATTATATTATATTTTTTTATTATTAAATAATTAAATTATTAATATTTTATTTTAAAATAATAAAAAATAATTTAATTAATTTATTAAATTTATAATTATATATTTTAATTATTATTATTATTATTTCTTTTAAAATAATAAATAAATAAATTTTAATTTTAATTTATTTAAAATTTATATTTTTTATAAATTTATTAAAAAATTTATTAATTTTAAAATAATTTTTAATTTATTTAAAATAAAAATTATAAATTTTTATAAAAAATTTTATAATAATGTAATTAATAAATATTAATTATATATAAAATTTTTTAATTTAATTAAATTTAATTAAAAATTTTTTATTAATATAATAAATAATATTAATTATAAAAATTTTTTCGTAATTTATATATATTTTTAAAAAAAATAATTTTAATTTAATTTATAAAAATTTTAATAAAAAATAATTTAAAATTTATTTTTATTATTTTTTTATAATTATATAAATAATAAAAATATTATTAATATAAAAATAATATTTAGAAATTAATTTTAAATTTTTAAAATTAAATAAAAAAAATTTAAAATAAAATTTAAAAATAATTTTTAAAATAATATTTATAAATTTAATAAAATAAAATTAAAAATTTTTTTAGGAATATATTAAAAAGCGAAAAAAGTAAAAAAAAAGTTCATAATCCGAATCGAACTTTTAATTTATTAAATAAATAAATAAATCGGGGGTTTAATTTAATTTAAAAGCTTTTTTTTTATTTTTTTTACTTTTTAATATATTCTTAAAAAAAATTTTTTTTACAAGAAATTTTTCTAATATCTTACGTAATTTTTCTAATATTTTAAATTATTAAATTAAATATTTATTGCGTTAGGCATTTACTAATAACGGGTAATAATAGTTTTTATAATTAAGAAATTAAAAAAATCGTTATATTTTTTAGAATTTAATTAGCGGTATGCGTTTCCGGCAAACTTTTTATAAGTAAATTCCGAATTAGATTAATTAGTTAGCTAAATTTCTAAATAATAAATTACGATATATTTCTTAGGGTTATTAATAATAATAAATAATTATGAAAACGAAATTTAATTTTTTAATAATTATTTAATTATATATATATTTTATTTATTTAAAAGTAAATTAAATAAATTTTATATATATATATTTTTTATATATATAATTTTATAATAAATAAAAAATAAAATAATTAAAAATTTATTTTTTATTTAACCGGTTTTTAGATTTTTTAAGGTAAAAAAGTTATTTTTTATTATAATAATTAATTATCATTATTTTTTAATCTTTTAAATTAAAATAAAAAAATATTTTTTATTATAATAATTAATTATTATTAGATTTTTTAATTTTTTAAATTAATAAAAAAAATGTTTTTTATTATAATAATTAATTATTATTTATTGTGATTTATTATTTGGAAATTTAACTAGCTAGTTAATTTGGTCCGGAGCTTATTTATAAAAAGCTTATTAGGAATATATATTATTAATTAGATTTTAAAAAATATAATAATTTTTTTAACTTTTTAATTATAAAAATTATTATTATTTATTATTAGTAAGTGTTTGATATGATAGTTATGAACCTAGTAATGTTAGGTTGTAATTAATTATTATTATATGAATATGAAATTAATAATATTAGTAATTTATTTTTTTTTTATAAAAAAATTTTTATTTTGTTTTTACTTTATTATTATAATGTTAATTATAGATTTAATTAAAATATTTGGCGTTATTAAGATAGTAAAATTTAAGAATTTTAATAATTAATTTAAATAGTATATTTAATATAAATATTAAGTATATTAGTATGAAATTTAGTTAATGATTGATTTTAATATTTTTGATTTTAATGTGGTATTGATTTAAATTTTTTTTTTACCGATATATGATTATATATAATGAATTGAAATGGATTATTATTTTTAAGAATATAAAAAATATATAAAAATATAAAAAATATTAGATAAAGTTATATGAAAATATAAATTTATTACTTTGATTATATTAATATGTAAAGAAATTGAAATAAAATATGATAATAAATGTAAAGATTATTTAATGTATTTGTTTGATTGGTTAATAAGATTTATGTGTAATATTATTATATAGAATTAAATTATTAAATCTATTAATTTTGTGATTTTAATTTCTATTTTAATTAAATTTAAATTATTATATTTTAATTATGAATTTTTTTTATAATAAGTATTTTATTTGTTTAAAAAGCGTTATATATCTTTTAATAATAATATATTTTATATAATTTAAATTTAATATATATAAATTTTATTAATTAATATTATTAAATATTTTAAAAAATAATTTATTTAATAAAAAAAAACTTTTATTAAAATAAAAATAAAAAATATATTAAAAATATAAAATTAATTAAATATTAAATAATTTTTATTAATTATTAAAAAATTTGATTTTACCTAGATAAATTAATAGTTTTTAAAACTTATTAGAGTGAAAGTTTTTAGGTTAAAATAGATATTTTTTAAAGATTTTGTTTGTTAGTATTTAATAAGATTTTATTAAAAGGTATTTTATTATTTAACACCTAAACATTTTGGTAATTAATATATAATAATTATGCTAAAAGAATATCTTTATAAAGATAAATATTATTAGGTTTTATAAATATATTATAAATTTAAATATGCGATTTTTAGTGGGAAAGATATAAAATTTTATAATCCGTTTAGTTTTAAAAAATATAAAGAAATAAAAGCGATTTACTTTTTAAATTAATAAAAATAATTTAAAATTTATATAGAAATGAGCAATTAGATAAATAGTAACCTAATTAGCTTAATTAATTAAAATATGATTTTTTGAATTAGGGGTAATAGATATTAATAATTTTATTTTATAAGAATAATTATTTTAATTAAAAAATATAATTAATATAAGAAATTTTATATTGATCTTTTAAGGGTTATAATCTTAATTTAAAAGATTAAAGAGTTTAATAATAATTAATTATTATGATAAAAAATATTTATTTATTTTAGTTTGAAAGATTAAAAAAATTAATAATAATTGATTATTATAATAAAAAATATTTTTTTTATTAATTTAAAAAATTAAAGAGTTTAATAATAATTAATTATTATAATAAAAAATATTCTTTTATTTTAGCCTAAGGGATTAAAAAATAATAATAATTAATTATTATAATAAAAAATAGCTTTTTTATTTTAAAAGATTTGAAAATTAACTAAGTAAGGGGTAAATTTTTAACCATTTTATTTTTTATTTATTATAAAATTATATATATAAAAAATATATATATATAAGATCTATTTCGCTTATTTTTAAATAAATAAAATATATATATAATTGGATGATTATTAGGAAATTAAATTTTATTTTTATAATTATTTATTATTATTAATAACCCTAAAAGATATATTATAATCTATTATTTAAAAATTTAGTTAGTTAGTTAATCTGGTTTAAAGCTTATTTATAAAGAACTTATTAGGAATATATACCATTAATTAGATTTTAAAAAATATAATGATCTTTTCAACCTTTTAATTGTAAAAGCTATTATTACTTACTATTAGTAAATGCTTAATATGATATTATTAAACTTTTTAATTTTTTAAATTAAAATAAATAAATATTTTTTATTATAATAATTAATTATTATTAGATTTTTTAATTTTTTAAATTAAAATTATAACTTTTAAAAAATCAATGTAAAATTTTTTATATTAATTATATTTTTTAATTAAAATAATTATCCTTATAAAATAAAATTATTTATATTTATTATTTTTAATTTAAAAAGTTATATTTTAATTAATTAAATTAATTAAATTACTATTTATTTAATTATTTATTTTTATATAAATTTTAAATTATTTTTATTAATTTAAAAAATAAATCACTTTTATTTTTTTATATTTCTTAAAGCTAAATGGATTATAAAACTTTATATTTTTTTTATTAAAAATCACATATTTAAACTTATAATATACTTATAAAACCTAATAATATTTATTTTTATAAGGGTATTTTTTTAGCATAATCATTATATACTAATTGCTAAAATGCTTAGGTATTAAATAATAAGCCATTTTATAATAAAATTTTATTAAATATTAATAAATAAAATCCTTAAAAATTATTTATTTTAACCTAAGAATTTTTATTTTAATAAATTTTAAAAATTATTAATTCGTTTAAATAAAATTAAATTCTTTAATAATTAATAAGAATTATTTAATGCCTAATTAACCTTATATTTTTAATATATTTTTTATTTTTATTTTAATAAAAATTTTTTTCTATTAAATAAATTATTTTTTAAAGTATTTAATAATATTAATTAATAGAATTTATATATATTAAATTTGAATTATATAAAATATATTATTATTAGAAAATACATAATGCTTTTTAAATAAATAAAATACCTATTATAAAAAAAATTTATGATTAAAATATAATAATTTAAATTTAATTAAAATAAAAATTAAAATTATAAAATTAATAAATTTAATAATTTAATTTTATATGATAATATTATATATAAATTTTACTAATTAATTAAATAAATACATTAAATAATCTTTATATTTATTATTATATTTTACTTCGATTTTTTTATATGTTAATATAATTAGGATAATAAATTTACGCCTTTATATAATTTTATCTAATATTTCTTATGCTTTTATACGTTTTTTATATTTTTAAAAACGATAATTCATTTCGATTCATTATATATAATTATATATTAATAAAAAAAAAATTTAGGTTAATATTATATTAAAATTAAAAACATTAGGGTTAATTATTAATTAAATTTTACGTTAATATGCTTGGTATTTATATTAAATATATTATTTAAATTAATTATTAAAACTCTTAAATTTTATTATTTTAATGGCGCTAAACATTTTAATTAAACTTATAATTAACATTATAATAATAAAATAAAAATAAAATAAAAATTTTTTTTATAAAAAAAAAATAAATTATTAATATTATTAGTTTTATATTTATATAATAATAATTAATTATAATTTAATGCTATTAGGCTTATAATTATCACATTAAGCATTTATTAATAATAAATAATAATAGTTTTTATAATTAAAAAATTAAAAAAATTATTATATTTTTTAGAATTTAATTAGCGGTATATGTTTCCGGCAAATTCCTTATAAGTAAGCTTCGGACCGGATCAATTAATTAGTTGAATTTCCAAATAATAAATCGCAATAATATTTAATTTAAATTAATTATTATAAAAAATTAAATTTAATATTATAATTATTTAATTTATTTAAATTATAATTATAAAATTACTTATAATTATATAATTATAAATTAAATAAATTAGATATTAAAATTTAATTTTTAATTACTTAATTTATATTTTTTAAAAGAATATTTTTATTTAAATTTAAATTTAATTTTTTATAATATTATAAATTTTACCGGGGGGCGGGTTAATTATTTATATTATTATTTAATTATTTAAATTTAATTATTTATTTTAATTTAATATAAATTATTATATTAAAATTATTTATATAAGCTTATTAATATCTATGTGATTTATTAAATAATTTAATATATATTTTAATTTTTATTACGTATATATAATAATATTTTTATTAATTTAATTATAATTATATTATAATTTATATTAATTAAAAATTTTAAATTAAACGAATTTTTTAATGTAAATTATATTATTTTAATTAATTTAATTTAATTATTATAATTAAATTATTATAATTAAATTATTATAAATTAAATTAATTAAATTAAATTAATTTGATTTAATTATTATAATTAAATTATTATAAATTAAATATTATAAATTAAATATTATAAATTAAATATTATGATTTATTTTAAATAAATTAATTTAATTAAATTAACTTTTATAAATTAATTAATTTAAATTAATTATTATAATATAATTTAATTAAATTAATTTTTATAATTTAATTTTTATAATTTAATTTAATTAATTTAATTAACGATTTTAATATATATATTAAACTTATAATAAATTTTCATTTTATATATATATTTTCGAAATTAATATTTTTAATAATAATTTAATTAATTTTATTAATAATTTATTATATTTAAAAGTTTTTTTATTTATATTTTTAAAAATTCCTATCGGGCTTTTATTTATACCTATATATATTTTAAAATTAAAAATAATAAAACTTTATTTTTATTTAAAAAGTTTATAATTTAATAATTTTATAAAATTTATTTTAATTTTTATATAATTAAAATTAATTAATAATTATTTTAAATGTAATTTAAATAAATTAAATTATATTATAATATGATATTTTTTTCCTAAATAATATCGAATTTAAAATATTTTAAAATAAAAAAATCATTATATAATTATTTTTTTAGAAATTATAAAATATAATTTTATTAAATATTTAATAATTTTAATTTATATAATTCCTTATAAATAAATTAAAAAAATTTATAAAAAATTTTAAATTAATTTTAAATTTTAATATTTTTTAAATAAAATAATATTAAATATATAATATAAATATATAAAAATTTATTATATAATATTTTAATAATATATATTATATTTTTTAATTTTTATATTAATATTTATTTATATAAATATATAATAAAATTATTAATGTAATATCGCATTAAGCATTTACTAATAGCAAGTAATAATAGCTTTTACGATTAAAAAGTTAAAAAAATCGTTATATTTCTTAGAATTTAATTAGCAATATGCATTCCCGGTAAATTTTTTATAAATAAGTTTCGGATTAGATTAACTAGTTAATTAAATTTCTAAATAGTAAATTATAATATACCCCTTAAGGTTATTAATAATAATAAATAACTATAAAAATAAAATTTAATTTTTTAATAATTATTTAATTATATATATATTTTATTTATTTAAAAATAAATAAAATAAATTTTATATATATATATTCCTTATATATATAATTTTATAATAAATAAAAAATATAATAATTAAAAATTTATTTTTTATTTAATTAATCTTTAAATCTTTTAAAATAAAAAAATCATTTTTTATCATAATAACTAATTATCATTGTTTTTTAATTTTTTAAATTAAAATAAAAAAATATTTTTTATTATAATAATTAATTATCATTAGATTTTTTAATCTTTTAAGCTATAAAAAAAAAGGCTTTTTATCATAATAATTAATCATTATTAATTTTTTTAATCTTTTAAATAAAAATAAATAAATATTTTTTATTATAATAATTAATTATTATTAGATTTTTTGATTTTTTAAGTTAAGATTATAACCCCTAAGAAATTAATATAAGATTTTTCATATTAATTATATTTTTTAATTAAAATGATTATTTTTATAAAATAAAATTACTAATATTTATTATTTTTAATTTAAAAAATCATATTTTAATTAATTAAATTAATTAGGTTATTATCTATCTAATCGTTTATTTTTATATAAGCCTTAAATTATTTTTATTAATTTAAAAAATAAATTACTTTTATTTTTTTATATTTTTTAAAGCTAAGCGGATCATGAAGCTTTATATTTTTTTTACTAAAAATTATATATTTAAATTTATAATATATTTGCGAAACCTAATAATATTTATTTTTATAAGGATATTCTTTTAGCGTAATTATCATATATTAGCCGTTAAAATATTTGGGTATTAAGCGGTAAGCCGCTTTATAATAAAATTTTATTAAATATTAATAAATAAAATCCTTAAAAATTATTCGTTTTAACTTAAAAGCTTTTATTTTAATAAATTCTAAAAACTATTAATTTATTTAGGTAAGGTTAAATTTTTTAATGGTTAATAAAAATTATTTAATATTTAATTAATTTTATATTTTTAGTATATTTTTTATTTTTATTTTAATAAAAATTCTTTTTTACTAAATAAATTATTTTTTAAAATATCTAATAATATTAATTAATAGAGTTTATATATATTAAATTTAAATTATATAAAATATATTATCATCGGAAAATATATAATATTTTTTAAATAAGCAAAGTATTTATTATAAAAAAAATTTATAATTAAAATATAATAATTTAAATTTAATTAAAATAAAAATTAAAATTATAAAATTAATAAATTTAATAATTTAATTTTACATAATAATATTACGTATAAATCTTATTAATTAATTAAATAAACGCATTAAATAATCTTTATATTTATTATTATATTTTATTTTAATTTTTTTACGTATCGGTATAATCGGAGTAATAAGTTTACGCTTTCGTATAACCTTATTTAATGTTTCCTATGTTTCTATATATTTTTCATATTTTTAAAAATAATAATCCATTTTAATTTATTATATATAATTATATATTAATAGAAAGAAAATTTAAATCGATATCGTATTAAAATTAGAAATATTAAAATTAATTATTAATTAAATTTTACGTTAATATATTTAATATTTATATTAAATATACCATTTAAATTAATTATTAAAACTTTTAAGTTTTATTATTTCAATGGCGCTAAGCATTTTAATTAAACTTATAATTAACGCTATAATAATAAAGTAAAAATAAAATAAAAATTTTTCTATAAAAAAAAAATAAATTATTAATGTTATTAATTTCATATTCACATAATAATAATTAATTATAATTTAATATTACCGGGCTTATAATTATCATATTAAATACTTATTAATAGTAAATAATAATAATTTTTACGATTAAAAAATTAAAAAGATTATTATATTTTTTAGAATCTAATTAGCGGTATATATTCCCGGCAAATTCTTTATAAATAAGCTTCGGATTAAATTAATTAATTAGCCGAATTTCCAAATAATAAATCGTAATATGTAATTATATAATTAATTAATTAAATATAAATTTTTAATTAATTAATAAATTATTAAAATTATTAATTATAAATATTTTTTTTTAAATAATTTAATTAATTTTTAAATTATAAAATTAATTAAAAATATATTAAATAAAATAAAAAAAAATAAAAATTTAAAATTAAATTATATTATTATATAATATTTAAGTTAAATTTAAATTTAATTCGAATATATAATATTCAAAGTAAATTATAAAAAATTTTATTATTTATATATTTAAAAATTTTTTTTTAAGTTTTATTTATATATTTATATATTTTTTTATATCGTTAAAACGAGCCCGATAATATATATAATTTAATAATTTTACGAAAATAATTATTATAATTTGATAATTAATATTATTTAATTAATAATTTAATTTTAAATCTAATAAATTAAATTATATTAGAATTTAACCGGTATATATAAAATTATTTGAAATTAAAAATTATGCGATACTATATGATTCCTTTTGGAAATAATTACTAATCGCATTATATTTTAAAAGATTTTTATATAAATTTAAATATTTAAATAATTTAATTACATATAAATTTTTATTTAAAATTTTTATATTAATAAAAAACTTTTTTTAATTCGAATTAAATAAATTAAATTATATTTTTATAATTAATATAATTATAAAATTATTCGAAACGAAAAAAAATTAAAATATAATAAAATATATTAATTAAAATATATTATAAATACTAAGTATTTATTAAATATAAATTCGAAAATAAATTGTAAAATTACAAAAAAAATATTATTAAAAAATTTTTAATTAAAATAATTAATTTATATGGGTTATATAATATTATAAATAATATTAATAGAATTATACTAAGAATTATAATGAAATTAAACTTTTCGGCGTAAAGCTCCGGGCGGATATATAAATATACGGATAAAGCCCGGGAAAAAATTTTTAAATATACGGATAATAAAACTCATTATAAATTCATTTTAAAATTATTTAAATTTTAAAATCATAACTTTTCAATTTAATTATAATTAAAATTAAATATTATATAATAATATAATTTAATTTGAAATTTTTATTATTTTTTAATTAATTTAATATAATTTTATTTAATTTTTAAATTTATAAATTAATTAAATTATTTAAAAAAAAAAAATAATTAAAAATAATTTTAAATAATTTTAAAATATCATATGATATTTTTTAAAAATAATAATTTAATTTAAAAAAAATATATTATAATTAAAATTTAATTAAAATTAAACTTTTTATAAAAATATAATTAAATTTAAAATTTTTATTTTTTTTTATTTTATTTAATATAATTTTAATTAATTTTATAATTTAAAAATTAATTAAATTATTTAAATATAAATATTTATAATTATAATTAATAATTTTAATGATTTATTAATTAATTAAATTTATTAAATATCAGGCTAATAATTTCGCTAATAAAATCATTATAAATTTACATTTAAAAATATTAATAAAAATATACGATATATATAAATTAAATACCATATAATAAATTCCCATATATTTATACCGCATATTTAATATTATTTTTTAAATAATATTATTTTTAAATTTATATAAAAAATATTTTTAAAATTATTAAAATTTAAATATTAAATATATAAATATTTATATCGTTAATTATAATTTAAAATATATTAAATAATTAAATTTTTATATTAAATTCTTTTATATTTAAATAATTTTATAATTAAATATTATATAATAATATAATTTAATTTATTTAAATCGTAATTAAATTAATAATTAAATAATATTAATTATTTAAAATT
>MU376513.1:0-12369 GCA_022495205.1 Hypoxylon sp. FL1150
TATATATATAAAAAATTATATATATATAATATTATATTTAATAATAAATATAATTATATTTTAAAACCATATAATTTATTTAAATATAATTTTAAGTAAAAAAAAAATATATAAAAATAAATTTTTATTAAAATTAAAAACCTAAAAAAATCTAATAAGATATTAATTTAATAATAAATTTAAAAAAAATACCTACTAAAAAATTAAAATACTTTTATAAAAAAGCATATAAAAAATAATTAAACATTTTAAAACTTAAAATACCCCGCTCTTATTAAAATAAATATTTATTTATAAATTTAATATAAAAAAATATTTTTAAATTTACAAATTAAAATTAATAATATATAAAGATTTATAAAATCTTATATTTTAAAATACTTATATAATAATATTAGCCATTAAATTATTTAAAATTCTAATGGCATTAATTATAAAAAATAATATAAATATATATTAATTTAATATTAAAAATACTTTTATAAATATTTTATAAGTAAAGAAAAAACCTATTACATATAAATTTCTGGATAGTTTTAAAAAATTAAATAAATATATTTTTTTTAAATAAACACTCTATAAACTTAAAAATTTATTATTATTCTAATATAAAAATATATTAAAAACCCTAAGCACAATAGATTTTAAGGTTTCGCTTAAAAAACTTTATTTATTTTATAATAAAATTTATAAAATTTATATTTTAATATATATAAATAATATTTTTATTATCTCCTTAAAAAAAAATAAAAAATAAACGAATAAAATAATCAATTTACTTAAAATATTATATAAAATTAAAAATTAAAGCGAAATCTTATAATATTTAAAGATTAAAATTATTAAGAATTAAAAACTTTATATCATATTATTATTACATAATTTTTATATAAAAAAAATTATAATAAAATTTAATTTTAATAATAATATTTTTATATTATTAATATTATTTTTAACAGAAATATTTAAGAAATTTTCTAATTAAATAATAAAAATAAAAATTAAAAAATACCAAAAACACATTAAATTAATTTTATATATAATAATAATAATTTAATTAAATGTAATTTTTATAATAGTATAATTTTTATATTTTTTAATTAATTTTAAACTTAAATATTTAAAAGTAATTAATTAAATAATTTTATATTTATATATTATATATTATTTTTATATTTAATATAGAAAAATAAATATTAAAGTTTAAGCATTAATAATCGCAAATAATATTTTATTTATAAATAATAAAAAAACTAAATATTTATTATAAAAGTATATAATTTTTTTATTTAGAAATTTA
This sequence comes from Hypoxylon sp. FL1150, assembly GCA_022495205.1. NCBI lineage: Eukaryota > Fungi > Ascomycota > Sordariomycetes > Xylariales > Hypoxylaceae > Hypoxylon > Hypoxylon sp. FL1150. Next base: position 1,301 of record MU376513.1, read on the forward strand.
ATTATATAAAAAACCATTCACTAAACCATAATATCCACTTTAATAATAAAAGTAAAATTAATTATGTTATTAGAAATAACAAAAAAAACATTCGCTTTATAATATTTTTTCAAAGATATTAAAATTAAATTTAAAAATATTTAGAAAATATATAATAATAATTAATAAATAATTAAATTTATAATAAAAAATAAAAAACAAATTAATATTTAATTAAAACACATAGATATTTAAAATATATAACTAAAATAAAAATATATTTAAAATAAATTTAAAATAATTTATTTATTAATAAATTAAATATTTACTAATAGATTAATAAAAAATTTATTAAAATAATTTTTTAAATATTTTAAAATTTTATTTAATTTATAAAACTATTAAGCTTTAACCTAATTAATTAAAAATAATTTTAATTAAAAAGTAAAATAATTTTTATTTATTAAAAAGAAAGAATTTAATATTAATTAAAATATTTATTTATTTAAAAAATAATTTCCCATTACATTTTCTTTTACCCTAATACTTTTATTTTTATTATTTTTTTTATTTATAAGTTATATTTTTTTTTATAAATATCAAAAAAAATTACTTATTAAAAACTTTTTTTTCTAGTAAATTAAATAATTTTTTTATTTATATATAACGTATAATTTCTTTTTAAAATAAAATTTAAATTCTATTATTTTTAATTTTTATTTATTTAATAGGAGTATTTATTAAATATAAGATATTTTTTTTTAAGATATATAAAATAATATAAAAATTAATAAAATATTCTTAAATATTTTATTTAAAAAATTAGCGTAATAGATTTTAAAAGATTAATAATTTAAGGGGTAAAAAAGCTTATTTTTTATATATTTTTATTACTTTTATATTTACTATTTACATACCATTGCTCCTAAATCTTATAAAGCTAAAATATAAAAAGGATAAGAATTTTGGGAAATAAATAATAAAAATGCCTTAAATTATAACCATAATAATAGCTATTATTCCTAAGAACATTATAATATTTTCTAAAATTATAATTAGCTATAATGTTACAAATGTATTTTTAATAAGAAATCAAATAATGATTATTTTTCATTTTTTATATATTAAAAATTAAAAGTTTAAGATATATTTATATTTTAAAACCCTGATTTGGTATATCTTAGGTATTATTTAAGCTAGCCTTTTAAAAAACTATTTATATAATTTCCTAAGAAATGTAATTAATAAAAAAAAAGATTTTATTATTAAAAAAAAAATTATTATTAAAAAAAAAGCTATTATTTAAAATAATAATTAATTTAAAAAATAAATTATTTATTATTATATTTTTATTTTTAATAATTTTGCTAAGAATATTATAATTAATATTTTTATTTTTTAAAAAAAATTATTAAGTTTTTAAATAAACATTTTAATATATATTAATTTATTAATAGATACTATCTAAATTTTTGAAAGTTATGGTATATTTTTTAAAAAACTTTTAGAATATAATTTCAAAATAATAGTATTATGTATTAAAAATAATAAATATAAAATTATTATAATTTATAAAATAATTAAAATTAATAAATTCCCGTAATATAAAAATAAATTATTTTTCATAATATTAATAAGTTTAGAAATTTATGTATAAATAACCTTATAACCGATATTTCGCTTTATAAATTAGATTATTAAAAAAAGAATTAAATTTGCTATTTAAATAATTATTTAAATTTAAAAGAAAATCTAATTTATTATATTTAATTAACAAAGAGAAATTACCTAATTATAAAAATATAATAAAATAAATTTTAATAAAAAAAAAAATTAACATATAAATAAAAAAATAAAGTTTTAAAAGGAAAAAACATTTATTTATTAACAGAAATATTAACGTTAAATCTATTATTAATATAATTATTTGTATTTTCCATTTTAATAATAAAATAAATAGCCTTTTTAATAATAAAACGTTTACATTAGGTTTATAAAAATATATACTTTTAATATTTATTTTCTAAATTATAATAAATTATGGCGGCTTAATCGCGTTTAATTTATTTTTTAATAAATATTATTACTAATAAAAAACAATTAAATTATTATATATAAAATTATTTTAATTATTTTAATACGATATAAAAAATAGAAAAATAATATACGGAAAATTCTAATATATATAAAAACTAAGGGGTAATTTAAAATTAATTTATATAAAATATAAAATAAAATTAAAAACCGGTTTATTATTATATAAAAAAAAGATTTAACTTAATTAATTTAAAAAAAAAATTTCTTAAATATTTATTAAAAATTTATTTATAAAATAAAAATATAAGTTAATAAAATAAATATTATAATAATTATTTTATATTTTATTTTTAAATAATAAAATAAATATAATATATTGTAATATTTATTATTTATTATTTAATTCCATATTAAAAAAATATATATATTATAATTTCGCTTAGATTAACGTAAAGATTTATACATAGCAAAGTTTTTTCATTTATTATTTTCATTTATTATTATATTAATAACGTTTTAATTCATTAGGTACGTCATATATTTATAAAGTAATTATATACAAATAATTTTATATATAAAATAAAATATATTTAAATTACATTATATGATTATATATCTAACTAAAAGATATATCACATTAGAAATATTATCCGTACCAAGTTATATGCTTTAGCATATAATCCCAAATGATAGCTATATATATATATATAGCTTACCATTTTCGGGGGAGCTTTGCTTTCCTTTTCCTAATAGATTAACTTTTTATTACCATACAATGATTTAATACCTAATGACATGACATTTTTATTTTAAGATATTTATTTATTATTTAAAATAAAATTTAAAGTGGATTTTTTATTAAAAATTTAATTATAAGATTTATATAAATAATATAAATAAATATTATTATTTAAAATATTATTATTATTATTTAGATATTTATTTTTTAATTTTTTAAATTTTAATCGATTATATTTTATGCTTTTTTTTATATTTTAAAATTTATTATAATGTAATATATTAAAATTTTTAATTATTAATTTATTATTAGAATTTTTATATTTATTAAGATTTATTATTTTTTTATATTAATATATTAGGAATTTTTTTTTAAATGGCATAAATTTAAAAATTAATATAATTAAATTATTAAAAAAATTTTAAATAAAATATATAAATAAAAATAACATTAATATTTATTAAAATTTAAAAAATATTAAATTATAAAAATATTTAATTAATTTATAAATGATAATAACATTTATATTTAATAATTAAAATATATAAATAATAAAATAATATTTAAGATTATTATTATTATTATTATTATTATTAATATTATTATTATTATTATTATTAATATTATTTTTATTATTATTATTAATATTATTATTATTATTATTATTTTTATTTTTAACGTTATTATTATTATTATTATTATTACCATTATTATTATTATTATTATTATTATTATTATAATTATTATTTTTAAATTTTAAAAATATTATAATAAAATTAATATCTAATATATAATAAATATTTAAATATAAAAATATCTTATTATAATTATTATTAAATATTTTATAATTATATTTTATATTATAAATTTTTTTAATATTATATAAAATAAATTATTTATTTTTTATATTAGGAATTAAATAAATAATTTTTAATTTTAATATAATTTTAATAAAATAATAATAATTATTTTTAAAATTAATAATTTTAAAATATTATAAAATATAATAATAAATAATTAATAATTTAATTATAATTTTTTTAAAAAATATTATTTAATTATTTTTTAATTTTATTATAATTTTAAAAATTAATTTAATAATATTATTAAAATTTAAATTTAAAATAAATTTAAAAAAATGAAACTTAAAATTATTTTAATATTTAAATAATTCATTAGGATTAAGAAAAGCTTAATCTTTAAAATTCGGGATAATAAAATAATAAATATTTAAAAATTAATAAATATTTCATTTCCTAAATAAAATTTAAAATTAAATATAAAAAACTTACATTTTAAATCAAAAAAAATTTTATTTATATTAAATCAAAAAATATAAAATTATAATTTTAAATCTTTAATAAATATATTAAAATTTCTTTTATATTTATTAATAATATTATTATAATTATTATAATTATTTTAATTTAATTAAATAAAATTAATATAAAAATTTATTTCATTATTTAAAAATATAAATAAATATAAATAATAATAATTTATATTTATATTATAATTTACTTTTTAATTTATATATTAAATATTTTTAATATATATATAATAAATATAATATAAAAAATAATATTTTATATTATTATTATTAATTATAAGAAAATTAAACTAAATAATATCATTTTAAAATGAAAAATTAATTTAGTATAAACGCATTAAATCATTTTAATAATTTATATTAGAAATATTAGAAAAATCAAGATAAAAATATAAATTTAATTATAATATATTAGGAATTTATAAAAAAGAAAATTACTATATTAAAATAATAATAAAAAATAAAATAATAATAAAAAATAAAATAATAGTGGAAAATAAAATAATAGTAAAAAGCAAAATAAAAATAAAAAAAAATAGATTTTAAAAAAAAATAAATTTTAAAAAAAAATAAATTTAAAAATATAAAAAAAAAAAAAAAATAAATCATTTTTAATAATATATTTAAATATTTAAATATCTAATAAAAAAAATAATAATATATATTATATTTAATATAATAATAATAATATTAATTTATATTTAATTAAATAATATTTATCTTATAAAATTAAAAATATTATAAGTAATTAGTAATTTTTATAAAAATATTTAATATTAATTAATTTTAATTTTTTTTAATAATAAAAAAAACCATAAAAAAAAAAAAAAAAAAATAACCCTTTTTTATTATATTAATAGTTATTTTCTATATTATTAATATATTAAAAAGTTTTTATTAATTATCGGAGGATAAGGTTTGAAATTATATTTAAAAATAATATACTTAGAATTAATAATAATAGCGTACGCGATAAAAACGAAATAATTACGATATCATAGATTTTTATTTAAATAGAAAAATATTAATTAAATATGACTTAATTAATATTTTATATATATATATACGGAGCCGGATTAATATATTAATTTTAATTTTAATATTAGTAATTTTTTTTTTTTTGAAATTATTATTAATATATTATTAAATTATAAAATATTAGCGATAATTTCGTAAATATATTATAATTATTTTATATGAATATTAAAATTTAAATTATACTATATATATATATTTATTTATATAATTTCTATTTATTATAATTTTATTTAAATATTATTTTTTCGTATTTAATTTTTTTTTTAATAATTTTTTAATTTTATAATATAAATTAATAATAAAATAATTTTATATTATTAAAAGCATTATAAAATAAAATTTATTACCATTTTCAAATAAAATCTTTTAATTTATTAAGCTTTTTTTTAATTATAATTATTACGTGTTTAGGTTATAATTAACTTATAATTTGGGGGGGATGGTATGTAAATGTAACCATTTTTTTTTTAATAATTAAGGGGGGGAGGGTATATAAATATAACCCTTTTTTTTTTTAATAGCTAGGGGGGGGGAGGGTATGTAATCCTTTTCTTTTTAGCCGCCGCTAGATTGTAATTACTTTATAAATTATAAGGGAAAAAATATAAAAATTATTACGTAATAGGGGGGGATTTTTATTATTTATTTCGCCGTGAAAAGGTAAATAAATTATTATTAATAATAATAATAAAAATCGAAAAAAATAAAAGATTAATAAAATTAAAAATCTTTTAAAAGTAAAAGTATATAATAAATATTATTAATAAAAACTTATGGATTATAATAATTATTTAATATATAATAATATAATATTTTATATAAATAAAATTATTTTAAAAGTTTCATGTATTATGGTAATTATAAATTTCTTATTAAATAATATAAAAATATTATTTTATTTTAATTAAAATTAATAATAAATTAAAAATAAATTAATAAAAAATTGAAAATAAATTAATAAAAAATTAATAGAAAATTAATAATAAAAATTAAGATATTTTAATAATAAAAATTAATAAAATTAATAATTAATTAAATAATTAAAAAAATTAAATATCTTTTAAAAATGAAATTAAAAAAGCAATAAAATTAAAGCTTTTTATAATTAAAATTACATAATAAATATAAAAAAATTAACATAATAAATTATATAATAAAATAATTTTAAAAATTCATATATTATGGCAATTATAAATTTTTTATTAAATATAATAATATTATTTTATTTTATTAAAATTATTTTAATATAATATTTTAATAATATTATGGTAATTACGTAATAAAATAATTTCTTTCATAGGGTTTTATTAATTTATAATTTTTTTATTAAAATAATTATTAATTAATATTAAAAGATAAAATCTAAAATTATATTTAAAAATAATATATTTAGAATTAATAATGATAACGTATATAATAAAAGCGAAATAATTATAATATTATAAATTTTTATTTAAATAAAAAAATATTAATTAAATATAATTTAATTGATATTTTATATATATATATATGGAGCTAAATTAATATATTAATTTTAATTCTAATATTAATAATTTTTTTATTAAATTTTTATTTATAATATTTTTAAATAATATTTTATTTAATTAAATAAAAAATTATTTATATTTATTTTTATTTATTTAAAAAATATAAATTAATAATAAATATAAATAATTAATAAAATTATAATATTAATATATTAAAAAATTTTTATTAATAATATTTATTATTATGATAATAAATGATAAAATTATGAAATCTAATTAAATGAAAACTAAGATTTTAAAAATTAAATTTAAAATCTAATAGCTAGCATTTTTACTAAATTTTATTAAACTAAATATATATGACATTAACCTTAGCTAAATATAACTAAATATAACTAAGTATATTTTAACTTAATAAATTTCCTTTTTTATAAGTAATTAACATTTTATTAATTTGGCTTTCTTATTAATTTATTTAATTATATAATATTTATTTTATATCTATTTATTTTATTTAATTATTTTCTATATATTTATTTTATATATGTTATTAAAATAAAATTCTAATATATTATTAAATAGTTTTTATTAAATATTATAAATTAATAAAATTATATATTATTATAATATTATAATAATTAATTAAAATAAATATATTTTAAATAATATAAAATATATTTTAAATAAAACTATTATTTTAATTAATTTAAATATTTTAATTAATTATAATTATTAATATTTAAAAGGAAATAATAATATATATATATTTTATATTTAAAATTATTTAAGTAATAATTATAATAATATTACAAATCATCTAAATAAATATACTAATAATATATTATTATATTTATATTTTGGTAAATATTAATAATATTTTAATTACTTTGGTAAATATTAATAATATTTTAATTATAAAAAAAAGATTTTATAAAAATTTATTATTATTAATTTTTACTAAATTTAATAAATTCTTAGTTTTATAATAAATAAAATTAAAAAGGAAATTAATTTTTTTAATAATTTTTATCTAAAAGTATGAAATAATAAAATAATTTTTTAATTAAAATAATTAAATAAAACTTAATTCTTTGATTTTCTTAGTAAAAATAAATGGAAATACATTGAAAAATACCTAAGCATCATTATTTATTCATAACGTTTTTAATATATAAAAGTATAATAGAAATTATTTAAACTCATCGAATTAATTTTGCAAAAGATCATTAGTATCGGTATTAATTATTATAATAATTATAATAATTTAATTTATATTTATTTTAAAAATTTTATATTAAATATTAATATTTAATTAGAAATTAATAATCATTTATATGAAAATTTTAATAACATTTTTTTTTTAAAACCAAAGACATATTAAAATATATTTTAAAATATATTATTAATAATTAATGGGGTTAAGATTTAAAAGTTATATGGTAATGTTAAAATCATATTTTTTTAAACCTAAGAGTTTATAATATTAGTTTTTATTTATAAAATATTAGATATTATTATAATAATATATTACTATTTTAATTTATATTATATATTATTTATATAAAAATTATTTAAAAAATTATTTATATTAATTATATATGGGATTATCTATTTAAATATCCCAATTAAATTAATTAAAAATATTTATATATATTTCTTTTAAATCATTTTTATTTTTTTTTAATTATAATATAAATTTTATATTTAAAATTAAAAAAAAACATTTTATTAATTTTAATATTTTAATAAATTAAATTAATTATTTATAAAGTTTAATATATATATTATTTAATTTATTAAGATAATTTTTATTCATATTTAATTTATCATTAAAATAAAAAATTAATTTATAATTAAACTTAAAATTATTTATAATTTATATTTACTTAATATTATTAATTATTTATACTTAATTAGTATTATTAATTAATCGCATTTAATTAATATTAATTATAAAATTTATTAAATTAATTAAGGCTTATAATTAAAAATTAAACTATTATATATTAATAAAAAATAAAAAAATATTATTTGTAATTTTATTAAATTTATTTTTATTATTAAATGAATTAATAAGTTTAATAAGGTTATATATAAATTTAATAATAACAATATTAATATTACTATTTAAATGGTTAATGAAATTTTCAAATCTATCTATGATATTAATATTAGAAATTTTAGCTAAAATTACTAGGGATATATCATTTATATCTATCGTAAATATATAAGAATAATAAAAATGAAAAATTAAAAAATAAATTAATTAAAATGTAAATTCTTAAATAAGGATTTAAAAAATATAAAAAAAATAAAATAATTAATTAATTAATACTTTTCGGATATATAAAAAGCTATTAAAAATAAATAAAAATTAAAAAAATAAAAAAAATAAAGTTTAAAAAGTAAAAATTTTAATGTATATTAAGTAAATTATATGTAATTACTTTGCTAAGGAAAATAAGAATAATAAATCTTATAAAAAAAAATATTAAATTCCTAAATATTTTAAAATTATTAATTAATATTTTAAATAATTTATTTTTTATATAAAATTAATATTTAAATATTTATTTTTAAAATAATATTAATTATTTTTATAATTAATTAATTATTATTAATATATTTTAAAATAAAAATAAAATTAATTAATTTTAAGTAGTTTTTTTTATTTTTAATAATAATTAATTTATTTTTTAAAATAATTAAATTTTAAATTATTATTTTTATTATAAATTTTATTTATAATTTTTTTAATATTAATAGATATTTTTTATTAAAAATATTAATTAATTTTATTATATTTTAAAGTTTTTTTATTTGCATTTTTAAAAATTCCTATCGGGCTTTTATTCGTATTTATATATATTTTCAAATTAAAAGTGATAAGATTTTATATTTAGCAATTATATTTATTATATTTATAACTTAATAATTTTATAAAATTAATTTACATTTTTAAATAATTTATATTATTTAATTATTAATTTAATTATAATTTAAATGAATTAGGTTATATTGTCATATGATATTTAAGTATAAAGTTATTTATATATGGAGTATTTTAGTAGGAATTTAATAGAGTTATATCTTATGATTTTTAAAAAAATGGTTATATGAATTTTAAAATACTTTAATTTTAATGTTATTTAGGTAAAAGATATTATATTATAATATAATTTAATTTATTTGAAATATAATTAAATTAATATTTAAATAATATTAATTATTAAACGATTATAATTAATTTGGCGAAATTATTAAATTACGAATCTTTAAGATGAAAATGAAATCTTATTACTTTTAATTTCAAAATATATATAAGTATAAATAAAAGCTTAATAAGAACTTTTAGGGGTATGGATAAGAAAACTCATATTTTATATTAATAATTTCCTAAGATATTATTAATCATAAATTATAAAATAATTTTTCTAATAAATAAAATATTTAAATTTAAAATAATTTTTTTGCTTATTAATTTAATATTTAAAAAATAAATTAATTTCATATAATATTTATTTATTATTATTATTTTAAATTAATATATAATTTAATTAATATTATAAGATTATAAAATTAAATATACGAAAAAATTATTATAAAAAATTTAAATTATTAATAATTAAACGGGTTACGTGGGAATTTTATATGTTAGTTAATTACGTAAGCATTTATCTTAGAAATTCAAATTAAAATCGTAAAATATATTTTTTTAATTATATAGTTTTTTAATTAATTAAATTTTTAATTTATTTTTTCTTATAAATTTTGCTTTTTTAATTTAAATTAAACTAATTGATTTTTAAATTTTATATTACTTTTTATTTATTTAAATAATTATTAAAAATTTAGATAATTTAAAATTAATGAAAATAATTAGATTTATTATTTTCGTAAATAATTATATATTTATTTATCGTTTTAAAATAATTTATTTATTAATATTAATTTAAAAAACGTAAAAATTCAAATATATAAATTATATAATTTCGATTATAAATAATTTCAAAATAATAATATAAATGTTTTTTTATAATAACGTAATAATTACTAATCACATTTAAATAAAATTTAACTAGGGAAATAAAAAATTTAATTTTTTATTCCTAAGTAACTTTTTCATTTATATTATACGTATGATTACTAAAATAAATAATATATTTATTCGGTTATAAATAATATTAATATTATAATATAATTATTTTTTTATAATAATATAATAATTACCGGTTATATCTAATTAAAAAATAACTAAAGAAATAGAAAATTTAATTTTCTAATTTTAAATTATATTTTTATTTATATTATATATATAATTATAATAGATTTTTTCATTTATTATTTTAAAAATATTTATTAAGATTAAATTAATATATAAAATTATTTTTTATATTTTTTTAATTATATTATTATTATTATATTAATAATTATATAAAATAATTATAAAAAATAATTA
>MU376514.1:0-12242 GCA_022495205.1 Hypoxylon sp. FL1150
AATAATAAAATAATTTTATAATAAATTAATAAAAATATTACGAAATAAAATTTATTATTAATTATTTTATTTAAAATTTAATAATAAAATAATTTTATATTAAAATAAAATCTATTATTATTTTTAAATAAAATCTTTTAATTTATTAAATTTTTTTTTTTATAATTAAATTATAATTAATTTGTAATTTAAGAAAAATAATATGTAAATATAATTATTTTTTTCTTAGTAATTAAAAGGAAAAAAAATATATAAATATAATTTTTTTTTTTTTAATTGCTATTAAATTATAATTATTTCATGTACGGGGGGGGGGGGAAGAAAAATATAAAAATTATCGTATAATAAAAAAGGAATATATAATTTATTTTGCTATAAAAAATAAATAAATTACTATTAATAATAATAATATAAATTAAAAAAAATTAATAAAAAACCGGTAAAATTAAAAGTCTTTTAAAAATACATGATAAATATTATTAATAAAAACTCATAAATTATAATGGTTATTTAATATATATATTTAATATAATATCTTATATAAATAAAATTATTTTAAAAGCCCTATGAATTATAATAGCTATAAATTTTTTATTAAATAATATACAAAAATATTATTTCATTTTAATTAAAATTAATAATAAATCAAAAATAAATTAATATAAAATTAAAAAGAAATTAATAATAAGGATCGATAAGGTTAATAATCGGTCGATTAATTAATAAAATTAATAGTAAATCGATAATAAATCGATAGTTTTTCGAAAATAAAGTTTTTAAGGCTAAAAAAACGGTAAGGTCGGGGCTCTTAGTAATCAAAATTATATAATAAATATAAAAAAAATTAATATAATAAATTATATAATAAAATAATTTTAAAAGTTTATATATTATAATAATTTCGAATTTTTTATTAAATATAATAATATTATTTTATTTTATTAAAATTATTTTAATAATAATATTTTAATAAAATTATAGCAATCACGTAATAAAATAGTTTCCCCTTATAAGGCTTTATTAATTTATAATTTCCTTATTAAAATAATTATTAATTAATATTAAAAGATAAAATCTAAAGTTATATTAAATGATACGTTTAAAACTAATAATAATTACGTACGTAAAAAAAACAAAATAATTATAATATTTAAAAAATATAATTATTAATTAAAAAATATTAATTAAGCGTAACTTAATTGATATTTAATATATATACATATGAAGCCGGATTAATATATTAATCCTAATTCTAATAATAAAAATAATTTTAAAAATAAAAAATATATATATTAAATTAATATAAAATGATTAAATATTTTATAATTAATTATGTGATTTCTAACGAAATTACTTTGCGATTTTTATTAAAAAAAAGTAATAATTTTTTTCTAATTATAATTAAAATTAATAAATAAGTTTTTTTTTTTTTAAATTTATATTTAATGCTTTCGATATTAATTTTCTTTTAAATATATTTTTTTAAATATATTTTATTTTTAATTAATTATTTTAAAGCTATTTTTTTTAATTAATTTTAATAATAAAAAATAATTTAAATTATTTAAATTTTATTTAAATGATTATGAAATTATTTTATTTTTAAAATCATTATATAATTTTAATTTAATAATAATTATTATTAGATTTAAACCCGTAATTTTAATCTTAAAAAAATTAATTATAATTAAAAAATATTTTTTTCAAATTAATTTTATTTAAATGATATTTAATAAAATTATTATTTTAAAAAATAATAAGAATAATAAATATTTTAAAAAATAATATATATAATTATTATAATAAAATTATAAGCTAAGCGAAATTATTTAAAATTTAAATTATTTTATTTATTTTTTATTAAAATAAATATAATTTTAATTATAAAATTAAAAATAATTTTATTTAAAAAAATTATAAGTTTAATATTAATTAAAATAAATATTAAAAGAAAATGAATATTTCGCTTTTTTTTTATAAAAAATATTTATTAAATAAATATAAAATCGATTAAAAATTTAAAGCGAAATAGAATTTTTTATATTTAAAGAATTTTTACGCTTTTATTTAATATAATAACCTAATGAATAAAATAAAAAATCTTAGAAAAAATTTTAATAAATATCTTTTTAATTATTTTATTTTTAATAAAATTAATTTAAAATAATTTAAAAAAAGCTTTAAGAAAATTAAAATATAATAATCCGATTTAGAAAAATTCTAATAATTCGGATTAGATTATAAAAATTAAAACCCTTTTAAAAAAAAAAAAAATCTAAGAAATTTTTTTAAAAAAAAAATATTGCGAAATTTTCCCTAATTAAAATTATTTTAAAAAAAATAATTAATATAATAATTTTAAAATTTAAATTAATTTTTATTTAAATTACTTTAAAATTATTTAATAATAATAATAATAATAATAATAATTAATTTATTAAAATAAATATAAATAAAATAAATTAAAATTATATTATTTTGGAATTTATTATTTATTAAAAATTTATTTTAAAAATATTATTTAATAATAATTATAATTATAATTTCATTTTAAATAAAATATTAATAAAATAAAATATTAAGAAAATTAAGATTTATTAATTATTAGATAATAAAAATAATTATTTAAAAATAAATTTAAATGATATTAATATGCTTTTTATAAATATTAAAAAATTTTATTAAATAATAATATTTTTTATACCGATTTTCCTTAAATTAAATAAATATAAAGATATTTTTTTTAATGAAAAATACGTTATTATTTAATTAAAAAAAATAAAAATTATTTTTAATTAATATTATTTAAGAGTTTTTTTATTTATACTTTTAAAAATTCCTATTAGGCTTTTATTTACATCCGTATATATTTTTAAATCGAAAGTAATAAAATTTTATTTATAATTATTAAATTTACATTTAAATAATTTTATAAAATTAGTTTTAAATTTTAAATAATTAATATTATTTAATTATTAATTTAATTACGATTTAAATAAATTAAATTATATTATTATATAATATTTAATTATAAAATTATTCGAATATAAAAAAATTTAAAATAAAAATTTAATTATATAATACTTTTTGAATTATATATATATTTATATATTTAATATATAAATTTTAATAACTTTTTTATTAAATTTTATATAAATTTAAAAATAATATCATTTAAAAAAAATTAAGATTTTAAATAAAATAAATATTTTTTATAAATTTAAATGATTTTTTAATAAGGAGTTATATTAATTAAATTATTAAATATATAATAAAGCCGTATCTTGCGATTTTTAAAAAAATAATTATATAATAATTTTTTTATTTTAAAATACTTTGAATTTAATATTACCCGGAAAAAAAATATCGCATTATAATATAATTTAAATCATTTAAATTACAATTGAAATAGCTATTAATTAATTCTAATTATATAAAAATTAGAAGAGATTTCGTGAAATTATTAAATTATAAGCTTTTTAAATAAAAATAAAACTTTATCGCCCCCGATTTCAAAATATATACGGGTGCAAATAAAAGCCCGATAGGAATTTTTAAAAATGCAAATAAAAAAACTCTTATTTAAATAAAATATTTATAATAAAATAATTATTATAATAAATAAAAAACCGATTTATTAAATAAAATATTAAGATTATTTTTAATAGAATAAAATTATAAAATAAAATTAAAAAAATATTATTTAAAAATTATAAAATTTATAATTTTTATTAATAATTTTTTTATATATAAAAATTCTAATAATTTAATATTAATTTAATATTAAAAAACCTTTTAGAAATTAATAAATTTTTAAAAAAATATATTATTTTAATTAAATAAATAAAAATTATTAATATTATTAATATTAATTAAAATTTATATGTAAAATTTATTTTTTTTTTAATTAAATATCATTGCGATTTAAAATATTAAAAATTACTTTTAATTTTTTTTAAAATAATTAAAAATATTAATTTTTAAAAAGCTTAGGGAAAATATCATTAAATAAATTAATAACGAAAATAAATTAAAATTTATAAAAAATAAAAGCCTAAATATTATTTCTCATTTAAAAATAATTATTATTTAAAAATAAAATAATTAATAATTTAATTATAAAAAATAAATTTCTTTTAAAAAAAATAATATTAAAATAAATAAAACGGTAAAAATAATTATTCCCAGGGGCGTTATCCCTAGGCTTTTTTTTCGATAAATAAATTAATTTTAAAATTACTAATTATATTAAAAAAAATGATAATTAATTTTTAAAATATTTAGAATTTATTAGATAAATAAATTAAAAAAATTAAATTAATTAAAAATATATATATTAGTTAATTTTTTTATAATGAAATTTTAATAAATTATATTAATATTAAATAATTTAAATTTAAAGCTTTTTTAATTTAATAATTAAATAAAATTCTTTTTAATAAAATTAGAAAAAACTAAATATTTTTATTTTTTAAAATTTAATTATATAATAATTATAATTAATTTAAAAAAGGAAAATCAAATTTTAATAAGCCTTAGAAACATTTTTTTTATTATAATATTATTTATTTTATTAATATATATTTTCTAATTAAAAATATAATTAATAATAAATTTTTTATTTAAAATAAAAATAACCGTAATTATTATTTCCATAGTAATATTTTAAAATTAAATGGTAATTTTAATATAAAATTATAAATTTTAAATGAAATTATTAATAATATTAAATAAATAAACTAACCGGTTAATTATATTATATATTATTATATTAAATAATAAAATATTAATAAAAAAAAAATAAGGTTTTTTGCGATTTATTAATTAATAAAATTTAATAAAAAAATGCCTAAAGATTTTAATTTTATTAAAAAAAATTCCTAGGTAATAAATATTTTTTTTAAATAGAAAAATACCTTAATAATTACGATTAATTTAATTATATATAATATTAATAAAAATTTTTCTAAAAAATATATTAATTATAATTAAATTAAAATAATTTTATTAGATAATAATATTTAATTATTTAAAATGATTATTAAATTAGAATTTAAAATTAAAATATCGCTTATTAATTTTATTAAATTAAACGTTATTAAATGAAAATGAAATTTTAATAATAAATTAATTAATATAAAAAAAAATTTTATTAAATAAATAAATTTAATTAATTATGAATAATATTTATTAAAATTTCAAAATAATATAAGGAAATATAATTAATTTAATTCTAAGATTTTTTAATATTATTTAAAAACATTTAATAGAAATTATTCGCAAAGCGAATATGAATTTAATTAAAATAATTAAAATATTTATAAATAAAATTATAAAAAAAATTCCATTAAACGAATAAATAATTTAATTTACATTAAAAAAAAATATTTTAAATGTAATTATTAATATAATAAAAAATGAAATTAAATTTTAAAAAAATTATTACGTTTAATGATTTTAACATTTATTATAAGTTATATTTATAATTAATAATATAAATCGGTTTTATTAATAAAAAAAAACTAATCATTATAATTATAAATTTTAAAATTAAATTTTCTATTATAATTTTTAATTATATTTAAATTTATAATATTTTAATAAAATATATTAATTTAAAATAAAATAGTTTTAATTAAAATATAAAAATTATATATTAAAATATTATTAATAAATTTATTTAATTTATTAAATAAAATTTTCCTTTATTAATATATATTATAAATAATTATTATATTTATATTTTATTTTTATTTAATTTAAATTTTATTTTTTAAAATAAAATAAAAATGAATTTTAGAAATTTTAATATATTAATTATTATAATGATATTTAAATTTATTAGAATTAAAATACTATTAATATATAAAATAATATTAAAAAAAAATATTAATAAATTTATTAATTTTAATATATAAAAAAAAACTAAATATTATTAATAATTAAAAATAATTTAATAATATAATTAAGTTTTTCATATAATTTAATTTAAATTATTTATTTTTATTAAAATTTATTTCATTAATTTTTTTTTATATTAATTATAATATTTTTATTAAAATTAAATATTAATTAATTTTTTATAAAAATAAATTTCTATTTATTAAAAGGAAATAAAATTTCTTAGTAAATATAATTAATATTAATAATATTATTTTAGAAAAAAATATAATTGAATTCTTTTTTAAATTAAAAAAAAAGAATATTATTATTAGATTATTAGGGTAATTAAATAAAAACGAATAACGGAAAAGACATGTGAAATAAAAAAGATAATAATATTAATAATATTTTATTAATTATATATAATTATAAGGCTTAAAAATTTTACTTAAATTTTTATATAATTAATTAATATAATTTTAATATATACGTATAAAATTTCATATATATATTATATATATTATATATATTATATATATTATATATATTATATATATTATATATTTTAATATTAATAAATTTTTTTTTTCTTTTTATTTTTTTATATAATATAATTATTATTATTTTAATAATTTATTTAATTTTTAATAAATTTTTTTTTTTATTTATTATTAAAATTTTATTATATAATATAAAGAATTAAATTATTATTTAAATTAATATATATAAAAAATATTAAATTTAATATATAAATTTAAAATAAATATTTATAAAAATTAAAAAAAAAATCGTATTATTATTTAAAAATGATTTTAATAATAAATTTATTAGTTTTAATATAATTAATAATTTATTTATTTATTTATCTATTTGAAAAATCATTTGTTTTTATACGTAAAAATTACGGAATTATTATATTTCGTACGTATATATGAAAAATATAAATTTATTATTAAGCGAAAAATCTAGGCTCGTAGATACGTTAGTTTTATCGGTAATAATTTATTCCTTTTAAAGAATTATCCGTTTTTATATGCGGAAATTACGTAATTATTATTTTTATATGTAAAAGATACGAATTTTATTATTAAGCGAGAAATACGGGCTTGTGATATGTAATTTTTATCGGTATGAAAATTCTTTTTTTATGATCGATTAATAATGTTATTTCGCCGTTAAAAAAGCGTAACTAAGCCTAATTGATAAATTAAAATAATTATATTTTTCATTTTACGTGATAAATATAAAATTTAAAATATATTATTAATTATAATTATTATAATTAAAAAAAAAAAGAATAATAATTTAATTATTTTAAAAATAATAAATTTAATTTAATAATTAATATATTTTAAATTTTTATTTAATATAATATTAATTATAATTATTATAAAAAAAAAAAAAATAATAATTTAATTATTTTAAAATAAATAAATTTAATTTAATAATTATTATTTTATTTAATAAAATATAATTTAATTATTAATTATAATTATTATAATTAAAAAAAAAAAATAATAATTTAATTATTTTAAATATAATAAATTTAATTTAATAATTAATTAAATTCTTTTATTCTAATTAATTTATTATAAAATTTAATAATTAATTAATATTAAATTATTAAAGTAATTAAATAAAAATAAATAATAAAAAAAATATATAAAATAAAAAAAATAATAATATTAATAATATTTTATTAATTATATATAATTATAAGGTTTAAAAGCTTTGCCTAAATCTTTATATAATTAGCTAATATAATTTTAATATATATATATAAAGCCCCGCGTATATATTACATATATTATATATATCATATATATTACATATATTATATATCCTAATAATTATTTTAATATTATTTTTTAATAATAAATTTTTATAAATTTTTTAATTAAATAATAAAAAGATTTTTAGGGAAATAAAAAAAATAAAAATTTTAAATTAAATTAAAATTAAAAATCTTATTAATATTTTAATTAATATAATATATAAATCAAAAAATCAGAAAATTTACCTTATGAATAACGTTTTAGCAAATAATTTAATATCTTTAAAAATGATTAATTAGATAAAAATTATTTTAATTAAAATTAAAATTAATATTAAAAATGAAATTTCATTTAAAATAAATAAATTATTTAAGAATATTTTCCTATGATATTTTAATAAATTAAAAAATATAAAATTTATATTTAATTATTTAAATGCCTTATGAAAATAATTTAAAAAAAAATTATTTCTAATAAAAATTAATATTTTAATTAAAATTTTAATAAATTAAAATATATCTAAGAAAAAATCTTTTTAAATTATATAATTAAAATTATTTTATATAAAATGTAATAATTAAAAAGAATTTTAATTTTAATTTTATTAAAAAAAAAATAATTAAAATTTTATAAGAATATTTAAAATATAATATTTTTAAAAAAAATTATAAATCTTATAAAAACTTATAATTTATTATTTAAAAAAAAATAGTAATTTTTAATTAATTAATTCATATATAAAATTTAATATATATATTATTTAAAATGTTTTTTTATTTTAAAATTGTAATTTTTTTTTATAAAAATTTATTATATATATAATATTTTTTTATATTAATCTTTTTTTAAAATATAATTAAATTAAATTTTTAATATTTAATAAAAATTTAATAATATTTATTATTTTAATTAAACTAATATATATAATAAAAATCTTTTAAAAAAAAATTAATCTTATTATTTATTTTTTATATATAATAAATTAAATTTTTTATAATATAATTTTTAAAAAATATAAATTTTTTTTTAATAATATAAAAATAAAAAGATTTATAATGATATATTTAAATAAAAAAAATTACTTTAAAATAAAATAATATATTTCAAAATATATTTGTCATGTCATTGGGTGCTAGATCATTGCATAGTAATAAAAAGTTGATCTATTAGGAAGAGGGGAGCGAAGCTCCCCCGAAAGCGGTGAGCTATATATATACGTATAGCTATCACTCGGGATCACGTGCTAAAGCACGTGACCCGGCGCCGACAACGCTCCTGACGCGATAATATTAAAAATATTATAAATATTTTCTTAAATTTTAAATTAAAAAGAATTATAATTAATATTAAAAAATTAATATTTTATCGATTATTTATAAAAATTATTAGATTTTTTTATAATATAAATAAATAGAAATTTAATAATAAAAAAATAATTAAAGTTTTTAAATAATTATTTTATAAAAATATTTTAAAAATATAATTATTTTTTAAATTAATTATATATTTTAAAATCTAAATTAAAAAATACGTTATAATAATATTTTTTTTAATAATATTTTTTTAAAAATAAAATTTTTTTTAATAGGATAATAATTAAAAAAAAACTATAATTATTTTATAAAATATTTTAGTATTTATATTTTATTTAATTAATTTAAATTATATTTTTAATTAATTAATTATAATTAAAATTAATATTTTTAAAATGAATTAAAAAAAAATCTTAGGTTATTTTAATTTAAATAAAATCTTTAGACTTTTTTAATACAAATTAAATACCTAGAAAAAGAAAAATTAAATTATAATATAATAAAATAAAAATATTTTATAATTTTAATATTTTTTAAAAAATTTAATAATTATATTTATAAAATATATTTTTAATTAAAAATTAATATAAAAATTTTAATTTTTTAATTAAATAATAATTTTAATAGTTTATTAAATATTATTTTAATATGATAAATCGCTTATATTAAATTTTTTAATTTTAAAATTAAATATATATTAAGGAAAAAAAATATAATTATTAATATATTTTTTTAAAAACTTAACGGATTATTTAATCATAAAAATAATAAATAAAAAAGCGATTTAGAAAAATTCATTAATTTAAAATTTAATTTTATTTTAATAAACTTTTTATTAAAATTTAATTTAGAAAAATTAAGATATCATTAACTTTTTTAATTAATAAAAAAATAATTAAAGAAATTAAGAAAAAATATATTAAATATTTAATGATTTTAAAATTACCTAAAAGGCTTAAAAATAATTAATTAATAAATAGTAATTTTAAGAAAATTAAATTTAAAATAATTATTTTTAATTATTTTATTTAAAAAAATATCTTATAAAAAAAATCTAATTAAAATTATTTTATTAAAAAAATAATTAATATCCTAAGAAAAAAAAATTAAATTATCCGGAAAATACATATTAAATTTAAATATAAAAGTAAAAATTTTATATATTAATAAATCTTTATAATATATTATTAAAAAAAAATATATAATTATATTAAAAAAATATTTTAATTTTATATTAAATATTATAAAATAAATTCTAAATAATATTATAATCTAATTATATATATTTAATTAAAAAGTTTATTTAAATATTAAATTATAAATATATAATTTATATTTAATAATTATAATTATATAATTATTATTAAAATAAAAAAATAACTTTTTAATTATTTTAAAATAATATTTTTATAAAATATATATGTAAAAAATATCGAAGAATTTCTTATAATATAAATTATATATTAATTCGATATTTTTATCTTTATAAAAATAAATAAAAAATCTAAATTTAAAAAAAAAAATAATTATAATTTATAATAATTTAAAAATATTTTAAAAAATAAAAACGCTTTATTTTTTTCAAAAATAAAATTAAATAAAAATTAATTATAAATTAATTATTTTCATATTAAAAAAATTTATTAATAATTTTATAAATAAATAAATTTTATATTTTAATGTAATTATATAAATTAATTATATTTTTATTAAAAAAAAAATTTTAAATTTTTATAAAATTTTATATAATTAAAAAATAATATTATTAATTAAAATTATAATTTTAATTTAAAAAATTTTTAATTAATAAAATATTTATAATTATATTAATTTTTTTATAATAAAAATAAAAATATTAATAAAAAAGTTTTTTAATTTAAAAAAAATTATTAAAATTATATTTAAAAAAAAATAAAATATAGCCACTAAAAATAATAAAAAAAATATTAAAAAATTTTCTAAAATATAATTTAAATTAAATAATTTTATTTTATTATATAATATTTTTTAATATATTAATATTATTAAATTTTATTAATAATTTTAATTTTATTAAATGTAATTTTTATATGCTTACGTAATTAATTTTAATATATAAAATTATTATATAATTTATTTAATTATTAATAATTTAAATTTTTTATAATATTTAATTTTTTATATTTAATTTTTATATTTTATAAATATATTATAATTATAAAAATTTTAATATAATTAATTTAAATTTTATTTTATTAAATTAATATTTAATAATAATATTATAAATTTAATCGTTAAAAATTTTAATTTAAAAATAATAATAATATAAATAAAATAATTTAAATTATAATAAATATATAAAAAATTAATTTTAATTATTTAAATATAAATAGAAATTTATAATTAATAATTATTAAATTTATTTAAAAAAAAATTAAAATTATTTTATATATTTAGAATTTCTAGCGGCGCGCTTAAAATTCTTAGGGCGTAACGCCCCCGGCGCCCGGGGCACGGTAAGCGTAACGCCCCTAGTGCCTAAGCCGTAATAAACGTAAAAATAATTACATAATATTTTTAATTAAAAAACCCATTTATATGGCTTTAAATAAATCCGTTTCGCATTTTTTTTTAAATTATATATTAAATTAATAAATTATAATTATAATAAATAATAAATATATTTTTAAAAAATTAAATGGAAAATTATTTCGGAAAATTTATATTAAAAATAAATTAAAATATTTTTATTAAAACTTAAGAAAATATTAGTTTTTTTACACTTATAAAAAAAATAAATAAATTAATAATTTATTTTTAAAAGAAATTAATTAAAAAATAAATAATATAAATAATAATAAAAAAAAAAATATTAATATTTTTATTTAAAAAAATTGAAAATAATTATAAAATTATATAAAAATAAATAATTAAAATTTATATATTTTTAAAAGAAAATAAAAATTACAAAATAATTTCCGAAAAAAAATTAAATAATTATAATTTAAAAAACTTTTTTATTTAAATAAAAAAAAATCTTATTATTATAATTTATGAAATTTATAATAATAAAAATATTCTAAAAATATATATATATTTTTTTAATTTTATTTTATTTTTTTTATTATTTTATAATAATTATTTTAATAAATATTAAAATATATAATAATTAATTTTATTAGAATTATAATCATATGATTAATATATAATTATAATTTATTATATAAATTATTTTTAATAATTTATTTATTTAAAATAAATTTAAATTAATTATATATATTATATTTATATT
>MU376515.1:0-12202 GCA_022495205.1 Hypoxylon sp. FL1150
TAATATAAATATAAATTATTATTATTTATATTTATTTATATTTTTAAATAATAAAATAAATTTTTATATTAATTTTATTTAATTAAATTAAAATAATTATAATAATTATAATAATAATATTAATATATATAAAAGAAATTTTAATATATTTATTAAAAATTTAAAATTATAATTTTATATTTTTTTAATTTAATATAAATAAAAATTTTTTTAATTTAAAATATAAATCTTTTATATTTAATTTTAAATGTTATTTAAAAAGTAAAATATTTATTAATTTTTAAATATTTATTATTTTATTATTTTAAATTTTAAAAATCAAGCCCCTCTTAGTTTTAATAAATTATTTAAATATTAAAATAATTTTAAATTTTATTATTTTAAATTTATTTTAAATTTAAATTCTAATAATATTATTAAATTAATTTTTAAAATTATAATAAAATTCAAAAATAATTAAATAATATTTTTTAAAAAAATTATAATTAAATTATTAATTATTTATTTAATTTTTAATATAAAAAATAAATAATTTATTTTATATAATATTAAAAAAATTTATAATATAAAATATAATTATAAAATATTTAATAATAATTATAATAAAATATTTTCATATTTAAATATTTATTATATATTAAATATTAATTTTATTATAATATTTTTAAAATTTAAAAATAATAGCCGTAATAATAATAATAGCGGTAGCGGTAATAATAATAATAATAATAATAATAATAACATTAAAAATAAAAATAATAATATTAATAATAATAATAATAATAATGGTAATAATATTAAAAATAAATATAATAATAATAATAATAATAATAATAATAATAATATTAATAATAATAATAAAAATAATATTAATAATAATAATAATAATAATATTAATAATAATAATAATAATAATAATAATTTTAAATATTATTTTATTATTTATATATTTTAATTATTAAATATAAATATTATTATTATTTATAAATTAATTAAATATTTTTATAATTTAATATTTTTTAAATTTTAATAAATATTAGCGTTATTTTTATTTATATATTTTATTTAAAATTTTTTTAATAATTTAATTATATTAATTTTTAAATTTATATTATTTAAAAAAAAATTCTTAGTATATTAATATAAAAAAATAACGGATCTTAATAAATATAAAAATTCTAATAGTAAATTAATAATTAAAAATCTTAATATATTATATTATAATAAATTATAAAATATAAGAAAAAATATAAAATATAATTAATTAAAATTTAAAAAATTAAAAAGTAAATATCTAAATAATAATAATAATATTTTAAATAATAATATTTATTTATATTATTTATATAAATTTTATAATTAAATTTTTAATAAAAAATTTACTTTAGATTTTATTTTAAATAATAAATAAATATTTTAAAATAAAAATTATTTATTTTTATAATAAAATTAAAGTAATAATTTTGAAAAATTATGAAACACTAAAGCATCAGAATGAAAAATTATAATGAGCTTTAATTGCTAATAACTAAGCGGGCTATGTAATAGCTTAATATATTAGAATTAATTACGTAAATATATAATAAAAGCCGCATTTAAAATTACTAATAAAACCTAATATATGCCTTTTTAATAATAAAAAGCCAATGTTTTTATTAGTATTAATATTTTTAATTAATAATTTTTTTTAATTTATATTTTAATATATATTTTTTTATTAATATATTTTCTTAATATATATTTTTTTAATTTATATTATAAAGATATAATTACGGTAAAATATTTTTAATAAATATTCGAATTAAAAACGTTAGTAAAAATATATTTAAAAATAATATTATTATTTATTAATAAGAATAATTTATTAAAAATAATTTAATAAAAATAATTATAAATAATAAATAAATATAATTAATTAAAAATAATTTTATTAAAAATATATTAATAATAATTAATAAAAATAATTTATTAATAATAATTCGTTAAAAATATTATTAATAATATTATTATTAATTTAATTTTTATTAATTTAATAAATAAAAAATAAATAAATCGTAATTAATGCTAATAGTTAGCGTGTAACGATTATTAAATTATTAAATATAAGTATTATAAAATTAATAAATTCGTTTATTATAATAAACTATTAAATTATTATAATAATTAAAAGTATAATATGATATAAATAGCCGTAAAATTACTATATTATGAAATATTAAAATATCAAAATAAAAAATTATAATGAGCTTTAATTATTAATAACTAAGCGGGCTATACGATAGCTTAATATGTTAGAATTAATCGCGTAAATATATAATAAAAATTACATTTAAAATTATTAATAAAACCTAATAAAAATAAATAGAAAATAATAATTTTAATAATTTTAAATTAATTTAAATATTAATAAATTATATATTTATTAATAATAATAATATTATTTTAATATTATTTTTATTTATTAATATTTTAATAAATAATAATATTAAAAAAAATAATAAAAATAATAATAATTAATCTAAAAAAAAATTAAAATTTAATAATAAAATTTTAAAAATAATAAAAAAAATAGAAAAATAAATACATATTATTTTAAGTTTCTTTATTTGCACCCCTAAAAGCTCTTATTAGAATTTTATTTACATTTATATATATCTTTAAATCGAAAGCTATAAAATCTCATTTATAACTACTAGGCTTATATTCAAATAATTTTACGAAATTAATTTCGAATCTTAAATAATTAGGATTATTTAATTGCTAATTTAATTGTGATTGAAATAGATTAGGTTGTATTTTTATATTAAATCTGGGTGAAAAGCTATTTGTATATGAAATATTTTGGTGGGAATTCAATAGAGCCGCATCTTGCGATCTCTAAGAAAATATCTTGAAATACTTTGAATTCGATGCTACCCGGAAAAAAAATATCGCATTATGATATAACTTGGTTTATTTGAATCGCAATTAAAATAACTATTAATTAATTCCAATTATATAAAAATTAAAATAAATTTTATGAAATTATTAAGTTATAAGCCTCTTGGATAGAAATGAAATTTTATCGCTTCCGATTTCAAAATATATATAAATATAAATAAATTCCTAATAAGAATTTTTAAAAGTATAAATAAAAAAACTCATTATTTTAAATAAATATATTTAGAAAGGAATTATTTAATTTGATTATATTAAATAAGATTTTTATTTTATAAAAATTTATATTTTAATAATTTATTATTTATTTTTAGATTATTTTTTAATTTATTAAATTAATTTTTAAATTATTTTTTATATATATATATATATATATATATATAAAATAATAATATTTATATTTTTAGATTTTAATTATAATAATTTTTAATCTTTTAATTTATAAAAATATATTTATTTTAAAAATAATTAAATTTTTTTTTCTATTTAAAATATTAAATTTATTTTTTATTTTTATAAAAATATATATATATTAAAAATATATTTTTTATATTTTTAAATTAAATTATTAACTTTTTTAATTTTTTTTTTATAAAAATATATTTATTTTTAAAATATTTTAATTAATATTTTAATTAATTAATATTAATATATTCACATAATAAAAATTTATTATTAATTTATATATTTTAATTTAAAATATAATATTTATTTTATTATTAATATTAAATTATATATTAAAATTTTATTATATTTTAAATATAAAATTAATTTAATATTTAAATATATATATATATTAAAAGAAATTTTTTTTTTTATAATTATAATTTATAAAAAATTATAAAATATTAATAATTAAATTAAAAATATATTATTTATTTTATTTTAAAAATAATTATATATAAATAAATTATAATATCTAATAAAGTAATTATTTTTAATATTAATTAATCATTTAAAATAATAAATAATATTATTAAATTTAATAATTTAATTTATTTATTTTTAATTTAAAATTAATATTATATTTAAATAAAATCTTTTTTATTTAATTATAATTTAAATTAATAATAATATTTATAAGAAAAATTAATTTAATTATTTAATAAAATTATTAATTATATAAATATAAAAAAAATAATTTAATTACTTAGTAATAAAACATTTAAATTTCTTTTAAAAAATATATTTATAAATATATATATATATAATATTATAAAAATAAATTAATTTAATATATATATTTAATAATTTATTTATAAAAAAAATTAAAAATTATAAAATAATTATTTTAAATAAATTTTAAATATTATTAAATTATATAATATTAAAATATTATTATAATATTAAAAAAAAATTATAAATAAAAATATAAAATATTAAATTTAATTTTCAAATAAATAATAAATTATATAAAATAATAATAAATAAATTTTAAATAATTTATTAAATTATTTTTCTATTATTTATTTATATATTTATAAATCATTTAAAAAATTTAATATAATAAAAAAAAATATCATTATTAATTATAAATATTAAGAAATATTAAAATTTAAATTTTATAAATATAATTAATATATTTAAATCTAATTTTTTATTATTTAAATATATTATTTTTTTAAAATATATTTCCTAAATAATTTATAATTAAAATAAAATATACCATTAGAAAAAATTTTACCATTAAAAAAAGCCTTGGAAATAATATAAATAAAAATAATTAAAATAAAATAATTATTATAAATTAAATTATAATTATTATTACTTATTAAATTAAATATAAATATAAATAATTTAAGAATAAAATTAAATTTAAAAATTAAATTAAATAATATAAATTTCATTTTAATATTAAAAGGCTCATAATAAAATATAATTTCTTTATTTTCATTAGGTATAACATTAAAATCATTATCAAAATCGCCATAAAAATTATTATTAATATTACTATTAAGCTTACTTTTAAAATTATTAAAAAATAAGAAATTTATATTATAATTATTATTAAATTTAACTAAATTATTTTTATTATTATAATTATAATTATTATTATCATTATTATTAAATTTAAATATCTTAATATATATTAAATAAATTAAATTATCATATTAATATTTATAATAAAAATAAATAAATATAATATTATAATTATTATTAAATTTAAAAATCTTAATATATATAAAAAATATTATATTATTTTTTGGCATTAAATTATTAATAAGTATATTATTAAATGCCTTATATTTTTTATTACTAATAGTTTTCATAGAAAAAATAAGAAATTTTAATATCTTTTTTATAAATTATTTAAACTTTTTATTTATAAATTTTTTTTCTTTTAAAATTAAAATAAAAAATTTATTATTTCTATTAATATTATTAAAAAATAATTTAATAATATTATTAATAAATATTAATTAAGTAAAATAAATAAATAAAAATTTAATTAAAATATAAAATATTAAATAAAAAAAATAATTATAAAATAAAATATATATTTATATATTTATTTTATAATATTTAAATAATAAAATAAAAAAGTATAATATTAAATGAATTTTATTATTTTTATTAGAGTTTTTTTTTAGGTAAATAATATTAAAATTTTAATTTTAAAAATAATATTAATTATTATAGAAAAAAATTTTATTTGCTTTAAAATTATAAATAATATTTAATATATTTTTAATTACATATTAATATATTTTATTTTTTATTAATTAATTATTAATGATTTTTAATATAATATAAGCTTTTTATAATCTTATATATTATTTAATAAAAAAATAATAAATATAATTAAAATTTATTATAAAATTAATTTAATTAGGGAAATTATTAATAATTATATTTTTCTATTACTTAGGTATTTTAGCAAAAAAATATTAATATTTAAAATGGAAAATAATTAAATATAAATTTTTAATTAATAAATAATATAAATATATAATTTTAATAATTAAAATAAAAAAATTAGAATTTATAAATTAAGTTAAAACGGATTATATAAGAAATATAAAAGTAATAATACCTTATAGTAATTAAATTATTAATAAATATAATTATATAAAAATAATTTAAATCGGCGGATTTAGAAAAATATAATTTTTTAAAATTAAAAAAAAATTTATCATTATTAAACTTAATATTCTTATAAATTATTAAATAAATCTTAAAAAATATTAGATAATAGAGTTTATTATTATTACTAATATATATAATAATTAATATAAATTTTTTTTCATATTTAAAATAAAAAATATAGATAATTTTTTAAATAATATTAAATTTAATATCATTATTATTAAAAAATATAAAAAGTTTAAATTATTTAATAAATTTTATTTTTTTTTATATTATAAAAAAAAAAAAAAAATAAAATTAAAATTTATATTAAATTACATAAAATAAAATTAAAAAGTTATTTAAATATTTTAAATAAATATAGCTTTTTACTTTTATAATAACTTAAATATTTATTACGCTTAGGTAATATAATTTTAAAAATTTTAATTGTTTTATAATTTTTAATATAATTTAATTATTATTAAAATTTTTATTATATATTTAGGTTTTTTATTAATATTTTTTTTATAATTTTATATTTTTTTTTTTTTTTAAAATATTATTTAAAAAAATATAATTATTTATAATTTATATATATTAATTTATTATAATTATTTTTCATTTTAAATAACTTTTTATTTAAATTAATATAAATATATAATTTAATTTATTTAATTTATATTAAAAAGAAAATTTTAATAATATAAAAATCTTTAAAAAAAATTTATAAATAATTTAATTATTTAATTATTTAGGTTTATATTTAAAGATTTTAAAATATAATATAACCGGTAAATATTTTTAAAGATTTTTATATAATTAATTTAAATAATTAATTTCTAATGATTTTATATATATTAATTAAATTTTAATATAAATTAATATATTAAATTTAAAATTAAATTATTAATTAATTAATATTAATTATTAAAAATTTAAAATAAAAATGATAAAATTATTTAATTATAAAAATTATCATACTTAAATTAATAATATAATAATATATTAAAATTTTTTAAAAAAAATATATTTATATAAATTTTAAATATATTAAAAAATTTTAAAATTTAAAAATATAATATAAAATTTTAAAATTAATATTAATTTTTATTAATATTTATTATTTATAAGCAAAATTTTTATAATATTTAAGTTTATAAAATATTATTTATTAATGGGTATTATATTTTAAAAAACCTAAGGGGGGTAATAAATTATATTAATTATTTTTCATTTTATTATTAAAAATTTACTTTTATTATTAAATTTTAATTTTAATTATAAATTTATTTTTATTAATTAAATTAATAGATTTAAATAATAATAAATTACTTTTCCATTTATAAATTTTTATAATTTTTATTAATAATTTATTTATTTTAATAAGATAATTATAAAAGGTAAATCTAATAAGCATTTAATATCTTTGAATTTTATAATTAATTTTAATATTATTTTTACTAATTAAATCTAAAAAAATAATTAATAATTAATTAATATTATATTACTAAGTAATAAAATTATTTTATAAAAATTATATAATAATATTAATTATCTTTTAATTTAAAATAATACTAAAAAATTTATTAATATTAATAAATAAGCTTAGAATAATATTAAAAAATATATTAAAATTAATAAATATATATGCCTTTTTATTTATTATATTTAAAATAAAACTTTTTATTATTAATAATTAATTAATTTTACTTACTTTATTATTTTTTATTATTATAAAAAAGGTAAAATTAAATAATTTTTAGAATTAAATATAAATAAAAATCATAGGAATTATAATTTTTTTTACCTAGGGAATTATTTTTTAAAATTTTTTTTCCCTTTTTTTTATTTTTTATTTCCATTATTTTTATTATATAATTTTGATTATTACTTAGTTTTTTATTTTTTTAATTTTTATTTTTATAATAAATAAATTATCTAAGTTTTTAAAATTTATAAAATTATTATATGAAAAAAATATTAAGAAATTAAATTATTTTTAAATAAATAATCATAAGTTTAAATTAAATATAAAATTAATAAAATAAAAATTTAATGAAATAAATTTATATTTAATATATTTATTATTTTATTAATTAATATTAATAATAAAATAATATAAAAAAATTTTAATAAAATTTATTAGTTTTATATTTAAATATTAATTAGAAATTTAATTATATTATATTTTTAAATTTTTATTATCATATTACTTTTTATTTTATTTATTTAAATTATTTATAATATTATTTAAATTTTTATTAAAAAATCTTATTAATAATAAATTAAAAAATAATAATATATAAAATATCATTAATATTATTAATAAAACTTTTATTTTATTTAAATAAATTACCATATAAATTATATATATAAAATATTTTATAATATTTTAAGTTTTACTATCCATATACCTAAGAATTATTATCGGACTTTTATTTATATACTTATATATCCGCTTAGAGCTTTGCGTCGAAAAGTTTAATTCCATTATAATTCTTAGTATAATTCTTTCGATATTACTTGTAATATTATGTAGTTTATATGGATTAATTATTTTAATTAAAAGTTTTTTAGCGATGCTTTTCTTGTAATTTTGCGATTTATTTTCGAATTTATATTTAATAAATACTTGGTATTTGCGATATATTCTGACCGGCATATTTTGCTATATCCCAATTCTTTTCCATTTCGAATAATTTTATAACCATATTAATTATAAAAATATAACTTGGTTTATTTAATTTAAATTAAAAAGAATTTTCTATTAATATAAAGATTTTAAATAGAAATTTATATGTAATTAAATTATTCGAATATTTAGGTTTATATAAAAGTCTTTTAAAATGCGATGCGACCGGCGATTATTTCCGAAGGGGGTCACGTGGTACCGCATAATTTCTAACTTCGAATAATTTTATATATACCAATTAGATTTTAATGTAACTTAGTTTATTAGATTTAGAATTAAATTATTAATTAAATAATATTAATTATTAAACCATAATAATTATTTTTATAAAATTATTAGATTACGTATATTATTAGGCTCGCCTTAGTAATATAAAAGGATATATAAATATACAAATAAAAATCCAATAGCAATTCTCAGGTATACAAATAATAAAACTCAATATTTTTATAATATATTTAAAATATTATATTTTTATTAAATATATTAATTATTATTAAATTTTTATAATTTATAATTATAATTATTTAAATTTTATTAATTTTTAATATTTTAATATTTTAAATAAATTTTATTTAATAATTTATTTATATATAAATATTCTTTTTATTAATTTTATATTTAATAAAAATAATATATATAAATTAAATTTATAATATTTAAATTAAAATTTTTATATTAAAAGAAATATTATAATTAATTTATTTTTATTAAATTAAATATATAAATATAAAAATAAAAGATATTTAAATTTATATTACGTTATTTTTTTAATTAAAATAAATTCTTATTTAATTTTCTTTTTTTAAATATAATATTAATAAGCATATATTTTAATTAAAAATCTTAATTTTTTATTATTTTATTTATAATTTAATTATTTTATTTATTTTATAATAAAAATTTATTTTACTTTTTTAATTTTATTTTATATTTTAATATTAATTTTATTAATATTAATTAATAAAATATAATTTAATATAATTAATTTATTTAATATAAATAATTTAAATTTATTTAGTAAATCATATAAAATAAATGGCATTTTTAAAATAAATAGCTTTTTTAAAATAAATTATATATTTAAAGCTAATGGTATTTACTAAATAAATAATTTATATTAAAAAAATAATTTATATTTATTAAGTGATTTATATTTACTAGGTAATTTATATTTATTAAGTGGTTTATACCTATTAGATAATTTATATTTACTAAATAATTTATACCCATTAGGCGGTTTATATTTCATAGGTAATTTATATATTTCATATTAAATATACGATTTATTTAAAATAATTAATTTATTTAGAATAACCGGTTTATTTAAATTATTTTTAAATATTAAATTTATAATAAAATTAATTTAAATTTATTAATATTTAAATATATTTTTAATTTTAAGCCGGAATATATAAATAATAATATTAAATAAAAATAATAAAAAAAAAAATTATAAATTTAATAAATAAAATAAATTTAATAAGAGCGCTAAGTGTTTAATTTTATAATTATTAATAATAATCTAATGAAAAAAAAAATTATAATTATTATAAATATAATAATTATTTTTATTAAATAATTAAATAATATTTTTATAAAATATTTGTATTATTTTATTATATATCCTAAGTAATATTTAATATTAATTTTTTAGATAAATATTATAATATTTTATTATAAATAAATAAAAAATATTTAGAAATTCCGAAAAAATTATAAGCATTAAAAAATAATTAGAATTATTTAATAAGGAATAAAAATAATTAAATATGAGAATTACCTAAATATTAAAATCATTCGAAATAAAAATAAAATCTTTTAAAAATTAAATAAAATTATTTAATAATAAATAAACGTTTATATATATTATTATATATATAATAATTATATTATATATCTTATAAAATTAATTAATTAAAATTTCCTTTTTTATTTATTATTTTAAAAAAATTATAATTATATAATATTTTTTTATATTAAAAATTAAATTTATTTTAAATTAATAATAAATTAAATTATCTTATAATTATTATAATTTTTAAAAATATTATTTATTAATATATTTATATTTATTTATTTTAAAAAATAAATTTAAATTATAATTTTAAAAATTATATTATATAAAATTAATAAAATAAATTAAAAATATATTTAAAATATAAATATATTTTTATTATTTAATTTTAAATGATTAAAAATTATTAAAAACTTTAAAAATCCTAAGGTATATAATAATAATTTATTAAAATAATATATTAAAATATTATAATAATTAATTTAATTTTTAAGTAAATTTTATATAAATTTATTTATATATTAAATAAATATTTTAATTATTAAGGGAATTTCTTTTTTAATTAATAACCATAATTATAAATATAATAATAAATTATTTTTTATTAATTATAATTATTAATATTTTATTAAATATTAAAATAAATAAAATATTCTTTATAATTATAATAAAAAAAGTTTTACCATTTAAATTTTTAATTTAATTTTAAAATTCTAATTTAATTATGGATTATAATATTCTTATTAATCTTATTAAAAATCTTATTTATAATAAAAACTTAGGGTTTTTATTTTTTTTATTATTATTTCCGTTTTTTTTAGAAATAAATTATTTAATAATTTATATAAAAATAAGTTACTTATTATAATTATTAAGATAATTAAAAATTAATACTTAAAATATATATTTAATTTTAACTTTTTATATTTAAATGAAAAAAAACGTAATTTTTTTATTCTAATATTAAAAAAATTATATTTTATTATATAATATAAAGTGGTAAAAATATTTTATAATTTATTATTTAAATCTAAAAATATTATTAAAAATATAATATATATTAAATGGAAAATTATAAATAATTAAATAATAGAAATATTCTTTTATTTTAATTTCTTAAAAATTTAATAATAAATATAATTAATTAAAATTATTAAAAAATTTTAATTAAAATTTAATATATAATAAAAATGAATATAAAAAAATTATTATATTAAATATATTTATAATAAAATATTTTATATTAATTAAAAAATATTTTAATTAATTTATATAATTATTTAAATTTTTAAAATTATATTTTTAAAAAAATATAATTATAAATATATTTTTTATATTTACTATAAATATATTTATTATATTTTATAAATTATAAAAACTTTTAATAATCTAAATTAAATATTAAATTAAAAGAAATAAATTTCTAAGTAAATAAATAATAATTAATTTTATATATTTAGTTATTATTATTTCTTTTATTTTTTCTATAACCGCTTATTTTTTTTTATTTATATAAATAATTTTTATAATAAATGATTAAATTATATATATATATAATAAAAAAAAAAATACTAAGAAAAAGAATAATTTTAATAAAAATAAAAGTAATAATAATTATTTTATAAAAAAATTAAATAGGTATTTATATTAAAAAAATATTTTAATTATATAATTAATAATAATAATTTTATTTATAATATTAAATA
>MU376516.1:0-12196 GCA_022495205.1 Hypoxylon sp. FL1150
ATTTTTTATTTATTTTAAATATATTATTATAATTAATATAATTATTATTTTTTCTTAATAATAATTATATTATAATCTAAATTAAAAATAAAATAATAAATGTAATAAATAAATAATTAATACCTCTTATATATTTAAATAAATAAATATATAAATAACAAAATATTTCGCAATCCCATTTTAATAACTAAATAAATATAACTATAAATTAATTACCTATGTAAAATATATATTTCATATATTTATTTATATTAAATATAATTTATATAAAATATATATTTTATATAAAATATATATCTTATATATTCATTTATAATTAAAAAAAATATAAAATCTTAAACTTTATAATTATATATATATATTCTATATATCCATATATAATATATAAATCTAATATTATTAATAATAATTTATCTTACATATTTAAATTATTTTAAAAATAAAAATATAAAATTTAAAAATTTATTATTTTATTAAATATTATATATTCATATATTTAATATAATAAAATATAAATAAATAAATAAGTAAAAAATTCTTAAAAACCTATTTAATAACTATTTATTTATTATGGAAAAAAATATAATATTTATAAAATCTTATTTATATAATATTTTATATATTAAAAAAAATATATAAAATAACTAAAATCTTAATTAAATATAAAAAAATACTATATAAATAAAACTTTAATATATATTATATAATTTTAAATAAAATTATATACATATATAAAAAATATAAATTATAACAGCCTTTTTTTTTTTTTTTTTTTTTTATTTAAAATATATATAAATAATTAACTTATAAAATAAATTAAAATTAAAAAAATTAATATTTATATCAATTAATTCTATAACTAATAAAAATTATAATAAATTACTTTTAAATTATAACTAATAAAATTATATAATTAAAAAAAAATAATTATTAAAATTATTACTTATAATATTTATATTATTTTTTAATGAAATATCTTAAGATAAAAATATTATAATATAATAATAAAAAAAAAAATTAACTAGAAATCTTTTATTATTACTTATCCATATAAATAATAACTAATGTAATTAATATGGTAATAAATCTTAGTTTTTATTTAAATTAAATAAATTTTTTATTAAAATAATTAGATGGGAAAATAAATATTTATATTTTTTCTATGGTTTACTAGAACTATTAATTAAAATGTTAATTTATATAAAAGTAAATTATATATAATTAGCAATGAATAAACTTATTCTTATCTTAATTAAATGCCTTTTATATATTTAATATTACTTTATATAAGAAAAAAAGAATTTTGTAAATACGGATAAATAATAATAATATTTAATATAACTTATATGTTAATTTATTATAATGTAAAAATCTTATTAGAAATTATAAATTATGAATATATACCTTTTAAATGAGTAATATTAAATATTAAATTTTAATTTCCCCTTAGGGATTAAAAATAATTTTTATATTTAGTTTAATTATAATTTTCTAACGTAACATTTAATTATATATGATAAAAATAATTTAAATATTCCTAGTAATAATATTAAAATTTAAATTTAAATTTTATTTTAAGCTTTAAGCTTAAATCCCTTTTATTTAAATTTTTTTCAATTTTAAATTTAATTTTAAGCTTAAGTTTTCCTTCATATTAATTTATATTAAGCTAGGCCTTACTACTTATCCTTTTAAAATTTTACCATTATATATTTTAATTTTAATTTTACTACCGCCTTTTTAATTAAAAAAAAACTAGAAAAAAACTTATTTATATTCATTTATTATTTTTTTTTTTTTAAAAGTCCCCCATAGTAATATAAAAATATTCTTAAAAGTTAAATTATTTAATATATATTATGGTAATGTATTAATTCCATATCTAATATAAATTAGAAATAAATTCTTTTAAAAAAATAATAAAATAATTAATTAGAAATTAATTATCTTAATGAAATATCTATTTTAATATTTTTAATATATAACTTAATTATATATCTAATTAGGTTATATTAAGTGTTATAATTTAAATTTTATTTTATATTATAATAATATATATTTATTAGGAAATTCGAAATGTATTTAGAATTAAAAAAATAATATATTTTAAATATAATAAATGTAATATAATAAGTTTATTAAGTAATATATCTAGATTTTTTATATATTCATTTGCTTTTTTATAAATATTATTAAAAGTAATAAATATAAATATTTATATAAATCTAATATTATCCCATAATATTTTAATAATATTATATATTTTATGTAAAAAATATCTATATGCCATATTAAATAATCTAAAAGATAATACCAAATGATTAATTCGGTTTTTATTTTATAATAACTTTATTAATATTCATTTTGCCCATGGTATAATATAAATAATTATTCTAAGAAAATTAATTTATTACTATTAAATAATCAAAATTATTAAAGGAAAATATAATATTATAAAATAAAATAAATAAAAAGGAAAATAAATAAATAAATAATATATTATAAAAATAATATAAAAAAAATAAAAGAATATAATATAATTATAATATAAAATAAATAATTTTTGAAATTACTTGATATATATAATTAATAATTTACTAGATATATATTAATATATAATTATTTCTAAGTTAAATTATAATATAAAAAAAAATATTTTTTTTTTTATACCTAATTATTTAAATTATAAAGTAAAAGTTTAAATATTAAAAATAATAAAAACTAATATAAAGTTAGAAATTAAGCAAAGCTTTAATTATTATAAAGTAATTTTTAAGAAAAAAATTATTAATATTATATTTAATTACATTATAATTAATCATAATAAAAATTATTTAATATGAAAAGAAAAAAAAAAAAGCCCTTAATATATTAATTTAATAAATTAAAAAAACCATAATATAATAATAACGGTAAGGGAAATATCTATTAAAAATAATTAAATTAAAAATCCTATAAGATATTATTTAAATTATTTAATTAATAAATTTTTTTTATTATTTTTATTATTTTTATTATTTAATATTATTATATTTAAAAATATATATTATAATTAAATATTTATAATAATTAAAAAATTATTTAAATATTTAGATTTTATTTAAATTATATATTATTTTTTATTTATAACTTAAAATAATTATATGATATGATTAAATATTTAGGTGAATCTTAATTATATATAATTATAAAATAATATTAAAGCTTTTATTTAATTTAATTTTATTTAATTTGATTTAATTTGATTTTATTTAATCTTATCTAATTTTATTCCCAATTATTTTAATTATTTTACTAAGCTTTTTATTTTTTATTTTAGAAATTAAATTAAATATAAAATATTAATTAATTTAAATATTATAAATATAAATTATTAGGTATACATACTAAAATATAATTAATAGATTATAATAATATATATATAAAATTAAATTAAAATTTAAAAGCCTAATATTCTATTTAATTATTAAATAATTAGTTATTTTATTTTATTTTATAATATTTTTTTTTATTATTTAATATATTATATAATAATTAAGCTTAGCTTAATAGGCATTATATATAAATATTATATTAAAAGACTTGCTAATATATTTTAAATTATTAATTATTTAAGTAAATACTTATATTATTAATATAATTTAATAAAAAATAAAAAATTATTTTTTTATTCATAAAAAATATTATTAATAAAAAGTTAAAAATACTTAATAATACATTCCTATGTTTTTTTATTCAATTATTTTCATAGTAAATTATAGGGATAATTTTAATTTTATATAAAGAAATATATTTTCTAATATTTTTTTTATTTTTATTGTTACTAATATAATCATTTATTTTATTTCCATTTATATTAATAACATCGCTTTTATTTTGCCTAATAATTACCGTTTGTTTTTTTGCTAAGAATTTCTAAGCGTATGTTAAAAAATTAGGTATTATATGGTTTAATATAAATAGTAATAATAATGATAATTTATTATAATAAAAAAAGGTAAATAGTAAAAATAAAAAGGAAAATCATATAATTTTTATTAGGTAATTATTAAAAATAAATAAACTTTATATATTAAAATTAATTTTTTATTTTAATTTTTTAATTTTAAAGCGAAATTTTTTCTTAATTCTTTATATATTAATAAATAATTTCGATATCATTTTTTTTCTAGTTTTTTATGCCTTATTTTATTCTCTTTTTTTTAATATATTTAGTTTGATATATTTCAAATTAAAACTAAATTACTAATCTTTAAAGGTAATTTTATTAAAATATTAATATATTATTTATATAATTTAAATCTTTTTATTTTCTAATGGATTTGTAATAAACTTATTAAGAATTTCTTATAAGGTTTAGATATCCTAAGCATTTTACCTTGCCATATTAAAATTAGTATAATTTTTTATAATTATTATTTTGAAAAATTCTGGTAAATATTTGGAATTATATAATTTAAATATTTAATGTTAATTTTTAAAAATATATTTCTAATATAAATTTTTAATAAATATTATTCTAATATTTTTAATATTAATATTTTATTTTATAAATTTTATATATATATTAAAATAAATGGGTATATCTTAGAAAAGGCTAGTTTTATTTTTAATTTAATATAAAAATATTATAATAAATTTAAATTAATATTTAATAGTAAAAAATAAATTAATTTTTAATTTATTTTTTATTAATTTTTTATATATATTATTTAAATCTATTATAATTTTAAAAAAATTAGTAACGGATAATAATAATAAAGCAGTTAATATTTTTAAAATTAAAATTATTAAAATTTTTAGGTAAAATTAATTCTTAGGTTAATATTATGATTAATAAATTATTTATTATATTTTATTTATTAGTTATTTAAACTTAAATTTTAAATTACTTTTGGAAAAAATATTAGTGCTATTGGTATTATTTTTATTTTTATTTTTATTATAAAATAATATTATAATTATAATAAATTATAAATAGAAAAGGCATATATAAAAACTTATTTTAACTAAAATTAAATAAAAAATATTTTTAATAATAAAGTAAAAATAAATATAAGCTTTGGGCTTATTATTTTTAAATTTATTATCCTTAAATTTAACATTTATAAATTCATTATTTAATTATAGGATTAAAATTATAATGATAAAAAAATAAAATATATAAATAAGATAAATAAATAAAAAAAAGATAAAAAATAAAAGAAAAATTAAAAGTAAAAGTATTACGATATATAGAAAAAAACATATATAAATAACTATTATTTAAAATTAAAATTTAATATAATATAATGATATTTCCATAAGAAATAAAATTAGCTTTTCTTAAAATCATATTAAATATTATTTATAAATAATAGATAAATATAATATATATTAGAGCTTAATATAATTTAAATAAATTAACTTAGAATAATTATAAGTAATAAAATTATTAATTTTTAGTAAAATAAATTTAATAAAAATTTTATTATAATTAATTCCTTTTATATTAATCTAGATAAATAGTAAATATTTAATTATATTATTCATTATTACTTATTACTTAATTATTTTCTTATTATTTAATTATTTAATTTTTAATATTTAAAAAAATATTAAGTTTATAATATTAAGAATTTTATAATATTTTATTAAAAATATTTATTAAAATATAAATAATAAACCTTAAAAAAAAAAAATCTTATAATTAAAAATATTATTAATATATATTTTATATAAAATAAATTATATTTATAAAAGGATATGTTATAATTTTATTAGTAAATAAATAAAATATCTAGTGGTAAAATATATACCGGGTATATCCCTGGGTTATATACCTAGGTATTTAATTATATTAATTTATATTTATTTATTTGCTTTAGCCTTTTAACTTTATAAGCTTAATAAATTTTCTTATTAAATCTTTTAATATAAAAAATTTATAAATTATATTATAATATTTAGGTTTTTATTAATTTTATATGATTATATAATATTATATATTAGAAAGAAAATATGATATTAATATTTAATTAATTAAAAATAAAAAAAAAAGAAATTAAGTATAAATTAAGTTTTAGCTTAGTTATTAGTGTAAAAAGTTTTAATTAAATATAGTAAAATCTTAATATAAAAAGTAATAAGATTTTATATAGTTTTTAAAATAAAAAGAAATAAAGGGATAAGGAATTAATATTAGTAAATTAATAATAATATTATGAAAATAAAATTTATTTTATAATTTTTATTTAATAATTATTTAATAAATTTATTAAAACTTAAAATAATTTAATTATATTATTATTATTAAATAATATAATTATAATTAATTAATATTTATTCATTATAAATTATTAATTATTTTTTAATTATATTTATTATTAATAATAATATATATTTATAGAATACTTTTAATATTATTATTATTTAAAGTATTTATTTTATTCTTTATATAAATATGTTAATATAATATAAACTTTTTTATAATATTAAATTTATAAATTTATTTAATTAAAAATTTTATTTATTTTAATTAGATTTTAAAATAAAAAAAAATAAATATAAAAAAATTATAAAAAAATAATTACTTAGGTATATTTTATTTAAGTTTAAAAAAGAATATTTAACCTTAGTGAAAATATTAAAAAAGCTTTTTTATATTATAATTAATAATAAAAATAATAATAATTATAATTATAATAATAATGGTTAGATAATTAAATAAAAAAAATTATTATTTATATTAAATAAAGTAAATTTATTTTTAATGTTATTATAATTAGTTAGAAATTTTATTTTAATTATATTATATATTAAGAAAAAATAAAAAATACTTAAAAAAAATAATAAAAAAATATCCTATTAGATATATATTAATTCCCTAATATCCTAATATCTAAGAAAATTATATCTTAATATATTATAAAATAATAATTATAAATAATAGCAAATTACTAAGATTAAAAAAAAATAAAATTATATAAAAAAAAAAAAATTAAATAAGGTAAAAAAAAAATTATTAATTAATTAAAAAGGTTATTATTTAATATTTAATATTATAAAAAAATATTATATTATATTAATAAAATTATAAGTTAAAAAGATATAATATAAGCCATAAAAAAATTTTAAATTTTAAATTATTAAAAAGCGTTTAAATTTTAATAATATATATTATTATTATTTTATTATTTTATACTTAATATTTAAATATTTAATAAATATATAATATTTTTTTATATTTACTAATAATAAATATTCCCTTATTATTAGTGATTAATTTTTTTATATATATTAAATATAAATCTTTTTATATATTTAATAAAATATTAAAAATTAATTTTATTATATTTTAAATATTTAATATAATATTTATATAATTATTTTTTATATATTATTTAATTAAATATCTAAATAATTTTAATTTATATTTTATCCTTAGAACTTAGACTTATTTATTATCGCTTAATTCGTAATAAATTAAATAATAATTTACTTTATACCAAATATTTTAAAATTTTATTAATAT
Organism: Hypoxylon sp. FL1150; assembly: GCA_022495205.1. Taxonomy (NCBI): domain Eukaryota; kingdom Fungi; phylum Ascomycota; class Sordariomycetes; order Xylariales; family Hypoxylaceae; genus Hypoxylon; species Hypoxylon sp. FL1150. Next base: position 7,514 of record MU376516.1, read on the forward strand.
TAAAACATTATATATAATTATTTAACGCTTATTAATATTTAATTATATTTATAAAAAAACCGCTTATTATGAAAAAAATATTAATATAATTAAATTTTGTCACGTCATATATAAGGCGCAATGAGGCTATTGCTCATTAGCGGTATCGCTTTTGACGTGACAGTTATGAGCCCGGTTGGCGCAGCGGTTACACTCGCAATCCACTGCGAATTGCGCTATGACCAAGGGGGGCGCATCCTTAGATCCCTAAAAGAGAGGGTTCGAGCCCCAGCGGAAGCACCGATTTTAGGGCTGAGCAGAGCAATTGACTGCCAGCGCCCCTTGCAAAAAGAGGCAAGGTGTGGCTAGATCTTCCGACGTGTGGAGGTGCAGCTCTTGAAGACAGAATTGCAAGAGCTGGGGGGTGTGTCACGTCATATATAAGGCGCAATGAGGCTATTGCTCATTAGCGGTATCGCTTTTGACGCGATAAATTTATTAAAATTAAGTTTTATAAAATATTTATAATATATATAATTTTTTATAAATAAAATTTATGCGTTACGATAATTTATAATTATTTTATTAATTATATTTTAATAATTTTTTTAAAAATTTAGATATAATTTAATATATTTAAGAAAATTACATTATAAATTTATTAAGAATTTCTATAGGTATTTTACATATATTAATTAATATAAAATAATAATTATAAATTAAATATTAATAAATTAATTATAATTTTATAATTTAAATTTAAAAATTAAATAATTAATTATATTAATATAATTTATATTAAATTATAATAATTAATTTGCTAGATTATATTAAAATATATTAATATTTAATAAAATTATTTAATATAAAATGCTAATAAAATTAATATTAATTAATTTTAAATTATAATATATTTAATTTATTTTATATAAAATTTTTATATTTTATAATATTTTATAAAATATATTAATTATTTTTATTAATATATTTTTAAGATTTTTATAAAATTTTTTATTAATTAATAATTTTAAAATTATATAAAAATTAAAGTTAAAAATATATATTTTATTTTTACTTTTAATTTATTAATAAAAATCTAAGGTATTAATGATTATAAAATTATAATAATATTATTAAAAAGCATTTATAATAAGAATTTTACATTGTTAATATAAATTATATTAATTATTTATAAAATTTATTTATTTTTATTAACTTTTTTAATTATTATAATTATTTTATATAAAATCTAAATTTCTTTATTTATACCTTGAAATATCTTTTTATTTCGCTTTACCATTTTAATAATAATTATTTTACCCTAGGAATTAAAATTAAAAAATACCTTTCCTAAACCGCTTACGCCAAACGCTTTTCTTAATATCTATTCGCTTATTATTATTATATTAAAATTAAGAATTAACATATTAATATTATTATATTTTAAATTACTAAAATAATTTTTTATATATTTTAAACGTTTAATTATAAAAGCATTTATATTAATATATAATATTTATTAAAATATATAATTAAACTTATTAAATTATATATTTATAATATATTAATTTAAATGATATTAAAATATAATTATATTTATATTATTAATTATAATATATACCATTTAAAAATTATTAGTAATATAAAATTTTTTATTAAAAAAAATAAAATTAAATTACATATAAAAAAACCAAATAATTACTCTATATTATTTTATGAAAATTAAAATATAAAAAAATATATTATTATAAAAATATTTTCTTATTATTTATTTTATTATATAATTAAATAATATATTTATAATTAAAATCTTATAATAAGTTTTTTAAATTAATTTTAAATTTTCTAATTAATTTTTAATTTTAATATTTAATTTTATTAAATTTTCATTTATTTAATTATTATTTATATTTTTTTTATCTTATTTAAAATAAAAATAAAATATATTATAATTAGATATTTATTTAAATTTAACTTTTAAATATTATCTAAAAATATAAATAAAATTAGATTTATATTTCTAATTAATTAATATAAATATATTATAAATATTATTTAATATTAATTTAATAAAAGTATTTATTAATATAAAAATAATAAAAAATTAATTTACCATTATAATAAAATTTAATATTATTTAATAAAAATATAAAATTTAAAAATTTTATAAATAATATGTATATATATAATTTAAAAAGTAATTATTTTAATAAAAAAATAATATAATATATTAAATTATTTATTTATTTTTATTTTATTTATTAATAAATATTTATAAACCATTATAATATAATTATTTTTACATATAAAATTTTAATATAATAAGTTTAAATTTCTTTATAATTTAATAAAAAAATAAATTTATATTAAATATATATTTATTAATTTATTAATTAAAATTAAGGTTAAAATTTAATAATAATTATTATAATTATCATAATTATTATAATTACTTAATTAATATAAATATCATATATATTAACGTAAGGTAATTATAAATTATAATAATATAAAATTATATATTTTATAATTTTATTTAGGTATTTAATTTAATTTTTTTTTTTTTTCATATATTATTATTTCATAGTTATTTTAATTAAGAATTAATTAAATTAAATTATATTATTTTATAATTAATAATTATAAAATTATTAAATAACAATGTCATTTTAATATAATGTAATTTTACTAATATTTTTTATTAATTATAATATATTAAAATATATTAAAATAAATATATTTTTATTAATTTAAATAATAATTTAAAGAAAATTAAAAAAAAATAAAAAAAATATTAATAAAAAATTCTTAATTAAATAAATTAAATAAAATAAAATATATTATTTAGATAAGTATAAGCTATAAAATATATTAATAATTACAATGGGAATTAAACTTTTTAATATGAAATTCTAGGTAGATATATATTTAGATAAATATAAAAATATTAATATATAATTTATATATATTTAGAATATATTTATTATATATTTATCATATATTTATTATATATTTAATTTATATATTTTGAAATTTAATTAAAAATTATAAAAATTAAAATTTTTAATTTTAAATAATTTAATATATATTAAATTTTAAAATATATAATTTAAATTAATAAATAAAATTTAATAAAACGAAAAAAATGATAATTTTTTTTTAATTTTATTTAATTATAATTAATATAATTATTATAATATATAAAGAATTTATAATTAAAGAAATTTATAATTAAATATATATTTATTATAAAAAAATTTCATATTATTTAATTAAAAAAATTAATATCTAAGTATCTTTTTATTATATGGCTATATGGGATTTTTTCATTTATAATTTAGACTTTCACATTTATTAATTTTGGCACTTTTATCCAAATAGTCAACCTTAGAATCTTTCTTGCCTTTCACAACATCAAGATCTCCACCGATTTACACGCAAGCTGCGACAAGTGGTAGTTTCAGTTAGATACCTTAGGTAGGTAGTCGTGAGTGAAAGAAAGGGATTGAGACGATACTCACTTCAGTAATTTCTGGCTTCATAACTACCTAGGCTAGCTGATGAGGCCCATTAGCACCCGTAGACGACACCCAAGCCTTCCGCACTTGTGAGCGACAAAACCCGGATCGAGCCCCCTAGTTCTTGGGTACCTAGTTGAGAATACTGAAACGGTAACCCATGTAACCCATAAGACGGGCCCAGTTCGTCCACATAGTATACGGCTCTCCCGCAATCGTAGTAGCACGTTCCGCCCGGGATGACCACCGCTCAAGCCCTGGGGCCAGTGATGTCTTTGGGGAGTGACCGATAAACTCCCAGTTGACGAGGTCGCCGGTCCTCGATACAGGGGCTCCCGTAATGTAGTGCATGTTCGACGCCGAGACTCAAAGGGGCCCAAGACAATGAAGCGACTGGATTAGGGTACTTATTTGCTGAAACTAGTTTCCTTTCTAGAGCGCGCTCTTATTCGTACGCCTGGGTTGATTTCCTGATGTAACACTAAAAGAGGTTCTAATACCGACGTCGCATCGCAGGTTGTCTTAGGAGCAGTGAGAATGTCTGGGAACTTCATAGCTGTCGGGGTATCATGCTGGGAAGTTTGGGTGCAATTCAATGATGCAGCTATACTTCAAAACTCTTATTAGGACCAAATCTAACTCTTTAGAGGTGTGATTATACATGGCCGTATTAGCCCAGACTTATTCGATTGACCTGTAACGCTTTGGATTACCGTGCTGGCCACTCTTATACGAACATCGCTATAGTGAATTTTTTACGAGAAATCAATGCTTATATGAAATGCTAGATGCGTATATAACAAACTATTATTATCAATTAGCTTAATGGGATAAATTTCTCAGGAGTTATTTTCTATTAGATAATGTAATTACTAAAATAATCTAAATGAAATTTTCTTAATATATTAAGTAATAAATTAAACCATTATTATTTAATCGTAATATTATAAAAATATATTACTTTTTTTAAAAAAATTTAGCATTTATTTATTTAATATAATGAAAAATTTAACTAAACTTTATTCGTATTTCACTTTACTTATTAAAAAATTATTTTTCTTTTTAATTTATAAATTAATATTTACTAATAATTTTAATTAAATTAATAATTTTAATTAAAATTATTAATATATAATAATTAATATTAATTTTTAATTTAAATTTAAATAATTTTAATTTAAAAAAA